>APFE031012532.1:19821-29844 GCA_000404065.3 Pinus taeda | reverse complement strand
CAAGTATGGACCAGATGGAAAAGTTGATAAACATAAATCTCGTCTTGTTGCTAAGGGTTTTTCACAAGTTGAAGGCATTGACTATACTAAAACCTTCTCCCGTGTTGCCAAAATGAACTCTATCCGGCTTGTTCTTTCCCTTGCTGCCTCTTTCAAATGGGAAGTCCATCAAATGGATGTTAAATCTGCCTTCTTGCATGGGGACTTACATGAAGAAATATATATGGAACAACCTACTGGCTTTATACAAACAGACTCCAGGCTTGTATGTCAGCTTAAGAAATCCCTTTATGGTCTCAAGTAAGCCCCTCAGGCTCGGTATGCCAAAATGGTTAGCTTTCTTTTAGAAACTGACTTTTCTAGGTGTCATTCTGACAATACTGTCTACACCAAGAAAGTGGGCAAGTCTCTTATCATTCTTGTTCTTTATGTTGATGATCTTATCCTCACCGGTAGTGATCCCAACCTTATAAACCATGTGAAGTCCAGCCTTAAAAAGAAGTTTGAAATAACAGACTTAGGACACTTACATTATTTTCTCGGTCTTCAAGTCTTGCAATCCAAGGAAGATATTTCCTCTCCCAATCCAACTATGCCTGTGATCTTCTACGCCATTTTCACATGGAAGACTGTAAGCCAGCCCCTTCTCCCTTTCAGTCTGGAGTCAAACTTTCAGTCTCTTGTATTTCTCCTGAAGTTGATGCTACCTTATACCGTCAACTTGTAGAAAAACTCTTGTATTTAACCCATACTCGTCCTGACCTTTCCTTTGTTGTTGGCCTTGTTGCTCGTTTTATGCAAAACCCCCGTGAAAGTCATTGGAAAGCAGCTAAAGGAATACTTCGTTATGTTCGAGGTACAATACAGTTTGGGATTCATTATAGTGCCAAAGCAGCTCCTCTATGACTTGGTTTCACTGATTTCGATTGGGCTGGTGACCCTGATGATCGAAAGTCTATTGTAGGTTATGTGTTCACTTTCAGTTCAGGACCTATTACATGGGCTTGCAAGAAACAAAGTGCCATTTCTCTTTCTTTAGTAGAAGCAAAGTATCGTGGTGCCATAGAAGCTAGTAAGGAAGCCCTATGGCTTCGTCAGATCCTGTCAGAGTTTGGCTTTCAGTAGCAACACCCGACTACACTTTGGTGTGATAATCAAAGTGCCATTCAACTATGCAAAGATCCAATCCAACATCAATGTAACAAACACATTGAACTGCACATGCACTTCATCAGAAAGCTCATTCATGACTATGTTCTTGAAGTGCAATATTGTTCAATAGATGATCAAGTTGCAGACATCTTTACAAAGGCTCTCACAGAGGCGAAGTAAACTAAACTTCGATTTATGGTTGGAGTTCAGGAAGTTGTCACTAAGGGGGGATAGGCTCTAATGCCTCATTCCTTCTCCTATTGTTTCATATTTGTACATCCTTCAATCCTATCCCAAGTTGTTTTTAAGGGGGGATGTTAGGATATTCCGACACATAGGAATTAGTTAAGTATAACTTGGTCTAGTATAGAGTTAGGTAAAGTGTGTTTCTTTACTATGTACTTTTGTAACTTACAATACGACGGTCACGATATGTAGTGATTCGACGGTTCATTCTCTCCTCGGTATTACCGACACTTGATCCATGGCTTAACACCCGATTGGTCCATGATCTCTATTTAAAGAGCATGGAGGGTCATTTGTAGGGTAATCGTTCATGAGAGAAGCTTATGTAAATTTTCATTCTTTTATTAATAAATTGCCTGAAGTGGCAGCTTTGGCTCAGGCCGTGGACTGTTTTCCTCTTTGAGGGGTTTAACCACGTCAAGAATACTGGTGTATTAATCTGTGATCTGTTTGTGAGCGGTGTCCTTTAGTTTTCTATCTTAGGAACTTACCCTGTAGATTCCTACACGTCACTCCCTCTGCCTCTGCAAGGTCATGAACTGGAAATCGTACCTCTTTGTCGTCTCACTCAAAGAGATATTTCCCGGATCTGCTTCCCGGCAAGGACTACGCAATCCCTTCAAGGGGATTCGAATCGCTGCCAAGTGCAACTTTCTGCCTCCTTGCTCAGCACTGGATCTGCTCTTCCTGTTTCAAAATCAATGCTTCGATACCATTTGAAAATTCCTAGGCTCGAAGGAACCCATATTGTAGAAAATCTGAATCTACTTCACCTACTTGATTTTTAAATTACATTCATCAAGTTATTCTTCTAAATACTGAAGCAAATTACTTATGTAGCATACACTAATTAAATATTTGATCTCATGAAACAAAAAATGGAGCAAAGAACAAGATACATAGGACACACTTATTTTTGGACACAATAGTCCTTGGAAAAACCCAATGCAGGAAAACTGGTGCAACAGTTCTAAGAGTTATTATTATACAGGAGAAATATATGAATACAAATCTAGGATGCTCATCTAGCAATCCTTTACGGAGAAAATACTAGTGGAAAATCTGAATGAGTTTTACCTCACTTCACCCAGTAGAATTCCGGCTGATCCAGCACAAGACTGGCTAACCCCAGCTATTTTTGCACTGGCTTTGCGTCAACTGTGTGTTACCTTCTCTTCCCTCTGCATCAACTCTCCCGACTGTTCTGGTGGTTCTCGACAGTTCCGACAGTTCTCGGCTGTTCTAGCAATTCCGACAATTCTGGATTCTGCATGACAGACAAATTTTTTACGTCATCTCTCTCGGCTACTGCACTGCCTCTACGTCAACTCTCCCAGTTGTTCCGGTAGTTCTCGATAGTTTTGGCTATTCCAACAATTCTGGATTCTACGTGACAGGCAACTTTTCTGCGTCTCTCCCGGCTACTGTGCTGCCTTTGTGTCAGCTTTACCGGTAGTTCTGGCAGTTCTTGGCAGTTCCGACAATTCCTGGCAGTTTCCACTGTTCCAACGATTCTGGATTCTATGTGATAGGAAACTTTTCTGCATCATCTCTCCGAGCTACTGCGTTGTCTCTCTACAAGCTCTCTCCGCCTCTTTGTTCTGTATTTTCCGAAAATTCCTCCCGGATTCTCTCTGCGCTTTAGCTGTAAGATCTCCCCAATCAATTTTCCTCCCGAGAACTTCTCACCTCAGAAAATCAATTTCCTCAATCTCTCTGTGTGTTTCGAAATGAACCCCAAGTCTCCATTTTATACTTTTCCTGTTGAGTCTTCAATGAGCGGGATTAAATCTATAATCAATGACTAAGATTAAAACATGACTTGGTCTGCCTTCTAGATTATTCGCACCCATATTTTGATTAATACCCATTAATATTTTAATTTCCCCAAGTTTAGACTTAGGAACTCCATTAAAAATATTAATTATTTTAATAAAATACAATCTGTGCGAAATTTCACCAAACGGTTGATGGGTTCTTTAGAACTCATGTGCCTTGCCTCTCCGCCAATTTTCAAGGCTAGAGCACTTCCGATGCTACCAAAAACTAACACTATAGGTGTTTAACTTTAATATATATATATATATATATATATATATATATATAATATATATATATATATATATATAATATATATATATATAATATATATATATATATATATATAGAATATATATATATAATAAATATTCTATATATATATATATATTCAAAATTTCTAGTATATCGAATTTAATGCTGAACTTTATTGCAAGAAATTTAAGTAACGAACTTTATTTGAACTTCAAAGTCGCTGAAATTGAACATGAACACGAGCGTGGTGACTTAGGAAAATTGTGAAACTGATTGTACAAATTTTCATTATTTTAGATCTTCAAGCATTAGATACAAAGGCAGATTACAAGTTCCTACAAGAATAGAATGAGATGATGACAGGTTGGTGTCGTGTCAAATATGAAATAATATGTGATATATAAAATCTAATAGATGATGATCCAAAAATACAAAGCATTTATAATGTATAGAGAATGATATTGGCTGATTGGAGAGATAAGGTAGAAGTTGGAGATGGTTGGGAGAGGGACATACGTTGACAAGTCAAAAAGATAAGACATTGTTGGTGGTTTTTAAGTTGTACACGAACAAAGAAAGGAATGGAGATGATAAAGAAAAGAAGACTTGTATTATTATTCATACATTTCTTGAAGTAAAATATTTATCCATAGCCTATGTATGTAACCATAATTATTAGTTGACATATATAATCTATAGTTGACAATTTAAAGTACAATGTGAAATTATATATGTTATAAACTTCACATTTATTACTACTTATGACTGAAATTAAAGAACATAGTTAGTAACACCAACATCTAGAAGTACAAATGAATGTTAATATCTTGATTCCTAACACACCATCTGCCAATGCTTGTTCATATGTCTAAACTCGCAAAATTTTCCTTACTCATAGCCTTAGTGGGAAATATTGTTGCATTGTCTTCTTCCTTTAAAAAACCAATTCATTTTCTTTATTCTTTAGATGCACTTCTATGCGCTTCATACTCGATTGTGACAAGCCCTTTTTGTGAAAAAGATTTCATATTTCCATAAAAACATTTACAAAAAGCAAATCAAAATTGTGGAAGGTATACAAGGGAACTTATATACTCTTCCTTAAGACTATTGATGAGGAAATAAAATCAGAATAAGTAATAAGTTGTTGCAACCTTTTAAGCAAGATGTCTTTGGCGAACAAGTAGTGATGTATGTTATATCGACACATGGAACACTGAATATTGATCCTAGATATATTTCCAAAAATTCTTGGCAAACTGACAATTCTCAAAAATGTGCTTCACCATCTTGGGATGTTGGCAAACAGGGCAGAGATCATCTGTAATGTCCCTTGCTAAATTAATTTGTCACAGGTTCATTGTTCTACAATTTTGACAATTTTGGAAGCCATGGGACCCATAAGATTTTTGGAGAAAAGAATTAGGAAGGAAAAGGAGGCCGAAATATTTTGTTGGTAAAGCATGGGGGCCACCCACATGAAGAAACATGCACTAGCGTAAGGGAAAAGTTTGAATAGCCAAGGAGGGAAGTTGAGAGGTTAGATGGAGGGACTCACGTGGGGAAAAGAGGGCCACAAACTGTAAATGGAAGAGGCTCAGTGTCATTTGGTATCATTTGCCTATCGAACTCACCTTTGTTGCTCGAGCTGCTTAGTCGGGTCACTTTCTGTTTAGCAGTGTGTTTTCCAGATGAATAACTCACCCTCTCTTCGGTGGACCACGAGTGCCACCCTAGTGAGGTTCCATTCTACCATTTTGGAGGAGTGTTGGAGAGGATTTAGAGCATAACACTCAACCATCATTCAACTAGTGCGTATTCCAGGAGGACGCAGGAAGGGAACACGTGGGAGCTATTTCATGGATCTTCTGGGGTGCAATTTCTAGGAGAACTTTGGTGAAGGAGTTGCAGGGGGCACTAGCCCTTGGGATAAATTTGGGAGCAAGAGCTTGCTGCTTAAGGGTAGTAAGATTTACAACATCTTTGGCCAGCGCAAAAACCTCTCACTAGGCACACGTGGGAGTTTGTGGGGCAAGTATTTGCTGGGGGAGAAAAGGGGAATTTTGGGGAAGTGTATCTCAACATTTTTGGAGTGTTTTGGAGGGATTTTTCTGGAGTTGCAGGCAGGACATACTTTCTAGCAGTTGGAGGAGGATGTGGCTCTTGGGGGGCCGAATTTCCGAGGTCAAAACCAAACCAAACCCTTTCTGGGTTTTGGTGTGTTTTGTTTGAGGAGTTTGGGGTTAATTTGGTGGAATATTCTAAGCACCGGAGGTGGGGTTTCTAACAACATATTTACAACAAACAAAACAATTTTACTAGGGCAGTGCAGGGCATTATTGTAGTATCTGTTTCTACCATCTGGGTTTGACATTTTATCGCTTGGGTTTGTGTTAATTTTTGGTAGCATCGGATGTGCTCTGACCATGAAATTTGGTGGAGAGGCTAAGGCACATGAGACCTCCAAGGCCCACAAATCGTTTGGAGAAATTCCACTCGAATGAAGAGATATTTAAATAATTAATATTTTTAATCGGTCCCTAAGTCTAAACTTAGGAAAATAAAAATATTAATGTGTATTAATATAAAATGGGTGAGAAAGTTCTAAGTGATGGGGATCAAGCCAGTTTTAATCTTAGTCGTTGATTAGGGACTTAATCTTGGCAGTTGAATTGTCAACAGGAAAAGTATAAGAGGAGGCTTGAGAGTCAGTGGGAGACACACCAAAAGAGATCAAGAATTTGATTTTTTGGGGCTGGGTTTGCTGAGGAAATCGAGTTAGAGATCAGTTGCATTGAGGGGCAGTTCATCAAGGGATTTCGATCCAAGGTTGAAGAATACATTACAGAGAGGTAGTGAAGTGTTGGAAGAGGGGGGCAGACCCAAGAAGGGCTGACGCAGAGGTTTCAGGAGCTAGCACAGAGGACGCAGAGGGTCGTAGAGGCTGACACAGAGGATGCAGAGGGCTTCAGAGGTAGCTCTGAGGAGATTCTGTGGGGCAGACTGAGAGCAGATTAGTTGTGAGAGGGTTACCCAGTTCCAGAGAGGGTGACGCAGTTCCATAGGAGCGCTTGGAGCAGCTTTCGCTGTCTAGAACAAGGAACAACTGGAGTCACTGTGGGCTTGTTCATCTGGTTGCTGATATGTCAGAATATCTGTCTCTGGATAGAGGTACTACTGCCAAGGATATTATTTGAAGGGTTAGCCATTTTTGGCACCCTAGTTGTATTAAGAAATCTTCTTAATAATAAAACCCTCATATATGCTGCACCGGTTTTTGCGAATTGTGTTTTTGCAGGGACGATTTTCCAAAAAAAACGGTGTCCCTTGTGTTGTCTCAGAATTTCAATTGTTGATCTGTATATCAGTGAAGGCTGCAATTGTGTTTACTTCTATGTTTATGTTAATAAATAACTTGTTAATGTAAAGAACAAGTAGGAGACAGTAAACCAGATATCGCAGTAGGGGTTTCTGATGTATTAGATTCAGAATTTTTCACAGTTTGGTCGTGCTTGCCATTGAGGCAAGCCCACATGCACCTCTTCCACATTATTGTACTATTGCTCCCATATCATAATAAAATGGCTCAGCTGGTTGTTATTTCTGGACTTTACATGGGTGTGCACTGAATGCTTAAATTTTATGGTGTTGTCTTTATTGTTTGCTTTGCATATCACTGTTTCTCCTAGTTTAGAACATTACATCATCAAAAATCCCATTCTTTTCCAACCTGGCCTTAGAGGAAATCCCCTGATAGATGAGAAGCCATGCAAATGGTACAGTTCCCTTTTTAGAATATCTTGAAAAATGCTCAAAATTTTCTGAGTTTATAATCTCTGGTATATTGTGGTATTTTTACAAACTGTTTGTGAGCAAGGAGCTGTAGGTGGCTTTTAAAGTTATTACCAAATAAACATACACAATGGGAAATACATGCCACAATGAGGCTTCAAACACTTGACTGATAAATATATTAAACTCAGAAATTTATATATTTACTGCTGATACAAGTGTGAGCAACTATAGATCTGAACATATACAGTCATTACATTAACCCACAATGAGGATAGCAGTGAGTAATTCAAAGAGGAACCTGTACTTGTCTTCAGCAGTGTAAGCTTCAGCCTCTCTGGTTATTTAAATGAGAGCTTCAGCAGTGGATTCCTCTGAGATATCAACTCCCAAATGCCATTAATTTGTCCCCTTTTGACCTCAAGAGAAGTCTGCTACAACATTTTGGTCCAGTCTTCAGGAGACGATGAATTGGCACAAGATGACATCGATCCACAAGGAACCAGCTATGATAACAATCTGCCTCTAAACCCTGTTTGAAATGATGACAAATGGCTACCCCTGTGTGCACTAGAATATTAGATCTGGCTTAGCGAAAGTTCTCAAGGAAGAGCTAACCTGGCCTCTCAAATTCTGGCACAATAACTCGGCCCAGCTACCTGAAACTGCACCCCAATTCAAGAATATTACTCGTCCTCCTGAGATCAGAGTTAATAATTAACACGACCTCACTAAAAGTGAATGGCTTCGACCTCTTTAAGTCTCCTGCAAAAATGGAAAATAATTCCTATAAGGCTGAGAAAATAATATGCAAACTTGGCCTACTTTCTCAAATATATATATATATATAATATATATATATATATATATATATGCTTCACTGCAAATAAGGCTGAGCGAGGACCCTAGTCACACGTCCTCTGCAATCTTTGGTGCCAAAGGTCTGGATTGGAAGACCACTGAAAATAAAAATTCCTTGGCAAATCGACCCTTGAAGAGAATTGATCCTTGGCCTCAGATTTTGGCCTCCAACTTGTTATCACTCCATAAATTTACCAACTGTGAAAGGAAAACCCGGAGGTAACATTGAACCTGTTGTCGCTCAGATTGTACATGCATAGTGTGACAATGACTCAGGGCGAGGGCTGTCACTCCGATCCCCGCCCACTCTGTTCTAGCTGTCTCCCAACAATAGGGTATGGAGGGAAGTCCTTATGAAATATGAAGATGAAGAACAAGTTGACAACCATAAAGTGTGGAAGACATGATTGAAATTGAATGGCCTAGCCACATGGTTTATTTTAGCAAGTTGCAAGATTAGATTGAATTATTAAATGAGACCAGTGCCTTATGGAGTCAACTACTTGCTTTGAATCAATTAATGTTAAAATTGACAACTAGGGCCAAATTCCACATGGGTCATCTTATTTATGACAACTGATATTTTTCTTGGATTCCTCTCTCTGAGATGTGTAGGATTGATCTAAAGATCATCTGATTCTGACATGTACAAATGAAGTTACGAATTTATTTTGATTATGGTGAAATTGTCAAGGTCGGCCAACAAACTTATCTAGGCTGAGAAGCCCAACAATCACTTCTATTCATCCTCAATGTTGCATATAAATAGAAGGTGACTTAGCCTCATTTGAACACACTCATCTTCACACTTCTCTCTCTCCTCATTGATTGGGTTCGGATTTCTAGGTGTCTCTCTCTCCACACATCCGAAATTTTAGGAGGTCGAAATTTCAGGAGAGAGAATTTTCAGGAGGACGAAATTTCAAGAAAGCGAAGTTTCAGGAGACTGAATTTTTGGGTTGTTTGACGAGACTTTGACTGGGTTGAATTTGACTATTTTGAGGGCTATGTCTATTTGGGTAGGTTGCATTTTTGGGCACAAAAATCAAGGCTAAACGTTGACTGTTGACTAGCGTTGACTGCAGCTAGTATCAGTTTTGTGGGGCGTTTTCTAGCCAAATCGGGCAATTTGCACTTGTTAGGGGTCACTAGGGGTCATGGATTCAACCCAAACTCTTTCTGAGTTTTTGTTGGTTTATTGAAAGGAATCTCTGACTGATTTTAAAGAATTTTTCAGGCAATATTCGGGCCTAAAATCCTAATTCTTATAGTAAGGTGAATTGCTAGTTAGCTAAGGAATTTGCACATTTTGTGGGTTCGACTTTGGCTTGGAGATAGGCCAAACCCTTTTTGGGTTTTTCTGGGATTTTGGTGGAGAGCTCAAGATTAATTTGGCTGAATTTTTTGAGCACTTTTGGAGGCTCAAATAAGGGTTTCTTTCATCCAACAATTGTATAATTTCTAGGGCCAATGCAAAATTGTGAGGAGAAGCCTTTCCTCTGCATCCGGGTAGCATCTTTCTCACCTGGGATTGTTTAGCTTGCTTTGGCAAGCCTAGGTGCATGCATTTCATGCATTGTACTCTTCTCCATATATAATAAAATGGTTGAATTTTAGTGCAGTTCCAATGTAAATTGTGGGTGTTTGATTGTTGTTTAAATATTTCCGTGTTTTATGGTATTTTACTTTGTTTATCACTGTTATTTCCTTTTTGGAACATTACAATGGTATCAGAGCCATAATCTTGGCTCAGCGTGTGGGAAACCCTTCATTCTATGACAAGACTGGAATAAAAGCTAAAAATCATGGGATCTAAAGAAAGGTTAAAATCAAATAGTAGACAGTAACCTTGAATGAGGTAATTAGGATGCAACAAATGATGATTGATGTGGGGAAGCA
>APFE031012532.1:0-10571 GCA_000404065.3 Pinus taeda | reverse complement strand
CAAATGATCAAGAATGCCAAAAATGAGTGCCTTCTCCTCTTTTGTCAATGTGCTTCCCAATTGCCCATGTGGGCCCAGCGATTCGAACTCTCCATCAATTTCCCTCCAAGGGGTGCGTATTTCCTAGGGGAGCGTATTTCTCCATGAGTGGTCCCCACCTCCCATTAACACTTAGATTTTCTTCACTTTCTCTAATGCTGGGCCTTTCCTTAGCTTCAAAACTAAAGTGGAGCTCCATAACCCACTTTTCCTAAGTACAAATGCAAAATAAGACAAAATGGCCAAAATTGATATTTCCCCTTAGAAATATTGCTAAGTCGGAATATCACATTCGATTTTGAATGTAGAAATTAGTTTTTGTTGCTTCACCCCATAGAAATTCAGACAAGTCTTGATCATGTAACATGACTCTAACACTTTCCTCAATCCAGTGATTCTTTCGTTCAACAACTCTAGAGCAGAAAAACCCTTGTTCATTGGAAACTTCCAATTGTAGACACATTTATCTATACAAACAATATATTTTATTATTGAAATACTCAAATGATGCTTAGAATGCCTTGGGAAGTTCACCTTAATAGGTGTTGATAGGCCACAAAGTTTCTTTTAGAAGTCATGTTTTTGAACAATAATGCCCTTTCATAATTAATGGGCATTTAATTAATCAAATTATTAATTATTGCTATCTTATGATTTTAAGATTTTATTTAGTATTTTGTTATGAATATTTATTCATAACGAGCTCCATTTTGTTCTGGATTATATGGGACTATCAACTCACTCTTAAGTTCGGCCTCCTTACAGAAAGCTATGAGTTCCTTTGATGTGTATTCTCCTCCATTGTCAGATCTTAGTACCTTTATCCTCCTTTTTGTAAGATTCTCTACTTTAGCTTTGAATTCTTGAAATGTTTCGAATACTTCTTCTTGAGACTTCAGCAAATAGATCCAAGTTTTCCTGGTCATCAATGAACGTTACATAATATAGATGATCTCCAAGAGACTTTGTAGACAGAGGACCACAAACATCAAAGTGAATGAGATCTAGGATTTCTTTTGATCTTGAAGCACTTCTTCCAAATGGTTTCTTAACATTTTTACCTAATGCACATCCCTTGCATACTCCTTCATGATCCTCCTTAAGTTCAGGGATGTCATTGACCATTGAATTTAGAAAGGGTAAGATTTTGTAGTGAAGGTGTCCAAATCTTCGATGCCAAAGTTCACATGGACTTACTTCAATGTGAACCAATGCTTGAGAGAGAGGTGTCAACAACTTGTAGAGTCTTGCTTAACGAATCCCAATGACTTTTGCATTGTTGATGTAATATTCCTACTTAGGAGATATAGTGATAAACAAAGCAAAAACTAACATGTATACACAAAAATTTAGATACATATGTAGACACCCATAAAATCTCCAAAAGCACCATCTAGCTGAGCCATTTTATTATATGGAGCAATATTACAATGGCATATGAAAGGAGTGCACTTGGGCTAGCCAAATGGCAAGCTAGACAAGCCCCATGTAGAGAAATACAATGCCGAGATGTAGAAATGAGCTGCCCCAACTATGCTCTGCGCCGCCCTGGAAAAACTGCTCTATCTGCTGGAAAGAACCACTGAAATACCCTCTTCCAATGCCCAAAAATTTATGGGAAATTAATCTCGAACTCCTCTCCAAAAACCCACCAAAACACAAAAGGGTTTGGCCAACTTCCTGTTGGAAATAACACTGAGAGGGGGGTGAATCAGTATTATTAGATCAATAATTTTTTTTCTCAAACAGATTTATATACACTACTTTAGTGAAGTGAACTAGTATGTACACGCAAATGTGATTAGAGAAACCAGCGTATATCCAGAGAACTTCTGATTTAAACAATTTATCATGTGTTGATCTTAAACCAGTACATTAGTAACTTATTAGACAGTGCAATAAAAGCAAAATAAAGCATCACACATAAGCAACACACATGAACACCGAAATTTAAGGTGGAAACCCAATGTGGGTGAAAACCACCTGCTGCTATCGTCTCTGTCTTCTTTTAATAATAAGAAAATTTGTTTACAATCTTGTACTGGTGCAGACTCATGCCAGTACGAGGCATCCACCTGCAGAAGGCTACAACCTTCTTTCATTTTCCAGCTTCTACTCGAAGGGAGCTGCAACCCTCTAGCTCTTGTACAAGCCAACTTGTTTACTAGTACGTAGGCGACAACCTACAGAAGGGTACAACCTTCCTTCTTCCTCCAGGCACCACGTTTCATGAATTTTTAGTTTGGATACTCCTGGATCACAACACCACAATTTGAAGGCCACGTTTCATCTAATTTTCATGTTGGACCCATCAAAAACTTTTAAACTTAAACTGCATCAACCAACATTCAGTTAATCTAAACAATCAGATCACTGACATCAGAACACTGTGCTGAACCCAAAAACTTGCATCATCATTCAGAACCAGTTGTAACCTCAAAAACCATGCATTAGAGTGTATACGCTACTTGGCTGAACCCAAACTACGTGTATACACTACTTCCGTTAATCAAACCTGTGTATATCTTCAAAACTACTGCAAACATAAACTTTTGAATTAAGTTTGTACCAACCAACAATATACTAAATATCTATTGTCAACTTATAGAGCTTTACATAGGTAGTGACAGAAATCACTACTTCTCACTTATACAATCAATCAATCAAATACCAACCTCCTTATGCCTTCAGTTTTACATTCAGATATGATAAGACTTCATTGGCAAACAACAGTAAAACAACAGAATTTGATCAGATAGATCAGCGAGATCTGTAAAAGAAGATTTTCTTTTGTACACACTATTTTGAAGGGTATAACCTGCGTGTACACGCGCTTTTGAAGAGATGAACCAGCGTACATATCTGCAAATATCAACTCATAACTTTGCTGCACTTCTGAACTTCAGACAAACCCAAATCACGACATTTAAAGAATAAAACAGGGGTACACAATCAGATCTAGCCCAACCAATATCAGATCATCCAATAATAAGTTACTTCAGGTCTCATGATTCTGATCCAACATTGAATTCATGGTGCACAAAGTATTTTAGATCAAATCACAAACATAGCCCCCGCAACGTAAAATATACTTCAGATAGAAGTATTCCTTAGAAACCCATACATTTGCACAATTGGCCTTATCATCTTCTCCTCCTTATATAGCTTTAGGTGCTTTGTCAATACCTTGGACCCAAACCACTTAGGACCAATACCTTGGACCAAATACCTAGGGTCAATACCACAGACCAAATACCTCAGACCAAATTCCAAAGGTTAATACCAAGGAACAAATACCTAGGTTTTCCAATCATGTACGTGCTTTTCTTTCTGTGGGAGTGCGTGTATACGTATACGCTCTTTTTGTTATGTGGAATAGCATGTATACAATGTTTTGACTAAGTGGACCAGCGTGTATCAACGTTTTCCTTCACCTTCTTTATTCTGATCAGTAGACCTTAGTTCCATCTTCATGTTCTTTTGTACCATTTCCCTGTAACCTATGAATATACCTGTTGTACTGTGAGTTGCCTTTTACCAAAACTGAATTGACCTGTGAATGAGTTGCCATCAAGGAAAACACTTGTATCATCATGCCAAAAATCTTCCCCTTTGGACTTGATGGCAACCATGATGGTGTTGATTCCTGCAAGCTATAGAAACTATTAGAGATAACAAGCAACACCAAAATTCTCTCCCCCTTTGACATCAAGGGCAAAGGGAAAACCAGGATACTCTTCATATCTGAATAGCTGAATATGATCATGCTCCCCCTATGCACATGTTGAATTCTCTGATTAAACTCCCTCTTGGTGCATGTTATGATATCATTTTACATGCTGTGATGCACTAACCGTCCATGCTCCCCTTGAGCACATGCAGAGTCTGCAAAAATATTTTCCAAAAGAATAACATGACTCTATAACTCAACTATGTGAGTTTGACCTTCCTATCACCAATGACTCATACATACATCAATCTCCCAATCAAGTGGGGATATACCAAATTTGACTCTTCCACCCAACCAAGTGGGGATATACCAATTCTTTATACATGACAAAAATACAATAAATATTACATCATCCATCCCATGCAAAGTGGGGATACAAATTACATAATATGTCCAATAGGACTCATTCAAATGTATGAGAAGTCATATCACACCTTAGAATTTTATAGGAATTAAGCAACAAATGGTATAAATATCTGAAGCCACAGCAGGACTCAGCAACCATAATGCCAAAAATGTAGAATGCGTGTGAAGGCTAATGCTCCCCCTGAACCTGTGCTACTTGTGCATTGTTAACAAGTCATTAATCAAGGCATCTTTGTCAGTCAGATAAAAATTAATGAACAAAACATATCGTTAGACTGTAATCATCAACATCAGACATAGCACCCATATCAGAGTCTGACCCATTGTATTTCCTGTCAGAAAAACATATACACTTCTTCAGCCACGGAAACTTGCGTGTATACGTGACTATGACTTCATGAAACCCGCGTATAATAACCTTTCTCTGAAAAACTGGATTTAACAGTAGGATGATGCAGCAACTACTCCCAACATTTGTCTGAGATATTCAAATGTTTCTCTGGGCAGTGGTTTAGTGAATATATCAACAACCTGTTCTTTGGAGGGGACATAATACAATTTGACCTTTTTTACAAGCACTTGTTCTCGTAGAAAATGGTACTTGGTGGGTATGTGCTTGGTCTTGGAGTGCATGACTGGATTCTTTGAAATACTGATGGCACTTGTATTATCACATAGAATGGAGATGGGTGGAGTACATGTGATTAGAATGTCTTGCAAAGTTTGCATCATCCAAAGTAGTTGTGTGAAGCAAGATGCAACAGCCACATATTCTGCTCCAGTTGTAGATAAAGAAATTGAACTTTGTTTCTTGCTGAACCAAGACACTAACCTGGAACCCATATAGAATGCACCACCACTAGTGCTTTTTCTATCATCAACACTTCCTGCCCAATCTGCAACTGTATATGCATGAAGAGTAAGATCTGCATTTCTAGGATACCATAGTCCAAAGTCCTGAGTTCCTTGAAAATATTTGAAAATTCTTTTGACTGCCCAAAGGTGTGATTCCTTCGAATTTTCTTGGAATCTTCCAACTATTCCTACTGCATGCATGATGTCAAGTCGGGTACCTGTTAGATAAAGTAGATTGCCAATCATGGATTTGTAAGTTGGTTGATGTACTGTTGTTGTTTCATCATTTGAACTGAGACTGCATCCTGTTACCATTGGAGTACATATAGGTTTAGAATCTTCCATTCTGTACATTTTCAAGATCTGCTTGAGATATTTGGTTTGTGAAAGAAAAATACCATCTTTAGTTTGCTTAACTTGTAGACCAAGAAAATAGGTAAGTTCACCAAGCAAGGACATTTCAAATTCTTGCTGCATTACTGAAGCAAAATTCTGATTCATGAATTCTTCATTGCTACCAAAAATGATATCATCAACATAAACAATAATAATTAACAATTTATCATTTTCAATCTTTGCATATAAATTGCTATCTGCAGAATTTTTTGTAAAACCTTGTTGGTGTAGATATTTGTCAAGGCGGTAATACCAAGCCCTTGGAGCCTGTTTCAGACCATAGAGAGCCTTTTTGAGTCTGCATACAAGTTTTGCATCATTTCCAAGAATGAATCCTTCTGGTTATTCAATATAAACTTCTTCTAAATCTCCATTAAGGAAGGCTGATTTTACATTTATTTGGTATACTTTGAATTTTTGAAAACTGGAAAGAGCAAGAAACATTCTTATGGCTTCAAGTTTGGCAACAGGTGCAAAAGTTTCTTCAAAATCTATACCTTCTTGTTGAGCATACCCTTTACAAACAAGTTTGGCCTTGTTTCTAATGACTTCTCCATTTTCGTTCAGCTCGTTCTTGAATATCCATTTAGTTCCTATAATATTTTTATCATGAGGTCTAAGAGCTAATTCCCAAGTGTCATTTTTTTTCAATTTGCTCAAGTTCTTCATCCATGGCCTTGACCCAACATTCATATTTGCATGCTTCATTTACATTTTGAGGTTCAGTGGAGGATAGTAATGCTAGTTAGCTTGAGTTCCCTGTAATAGTTCTTCTTGTATGTACACCAGCCTCCCTTTCTCCTAAAATTTGAGTTTCTAGATGATTTTTCTGAATATACTTGGACATAGTCTTTTCTTCTACCATTATACATTCTTCTGGTGCTTCATTGGTTTCTTCTTCAATATAATTTTGATTTGATGTGGGAAGTAATCCCCATCTTCCTCATTGTCATAATCTTCTGTTGATTTTATCTGTTTTGGATTTCTGCATGCTTCATCAACTACAACATCAACGCTTTCAACAATTTTCCCAAGTTTTTTATTATAACATTTATTTCCTTTACTTCTGGAAGAATAACCAAGAAGAATCCCTTCATTTGCTCTGGGTTCAAAATTACCAAATTTTTCATCAGTCCTTCTGATAAAACATTGCTTCCAAAAACTTCAAAGTATTTTACAGTAGGAGTCTTACCATACCAAAGTTCATGTGGAGTTTGAGTGATATTTACCCGAACATTTGCTTTGTTGAGAATAGTCAGGGCAGTAAATGCTCCTTCACCCCAAAAGGTTGCAGGAGTTCCAGATTCATCTAGCATAGCTCGAGCCATTTGTTGAACTGTTTTGTTCATCCTTTCTACCACACCATTTTGCTAAAGAGTTCTTGCGGTGGAGAATTGTCTTTTTATTCCATGTTGCTCACAAAAGTCAAAGAATTCTTACGATATAAATTCCCCTCCTTGATCAGATCTGAGGCATTTGATTTTTCGATCTGATTCATTTTCAACCAAAGCTTTGAAGGCTTGGAACTTTTCAAATGCTTCATATTTATGCTTTAGAAGACCTATCCAACACATTCTGGAAAAATCATCAATGAACAAAATAAAGTATTTTTCTTCACGAGGTGACTTTTTCCTTGTTGGTCCACATAAATCAGTATGGATACGTTCAAGAGGCTTACTAGTTGACCCTTCTTTTTCCATGAAGTGAACTCTGGTTTGCTTATTGATTTGACATGGTTTGCATATTGTATTTTCTGGGATGCTGATATTTGGAAGATCACGAACAACCTTGAGTCTGCATGCTTTTCTTATTTGAGAAAAGCTTAGATGTCCCAATCTTCTATGCCACAACCAGTGTTCATCATTTTTGCTTAGATAGCACTGTTGTTGTCCTCCTTTGAGTATGTATAAGTTGTTTGGAGTTCTTGTACCTTTGATCACAGTCTCTCCTGTATCAAGCTCACGAACAACACATCCGTTTGATTGAAACACCACTTCATTTCCTTGATCATACATTTGACTGACACTCAACAAGTTATGCTTTTAACCATCTACATACATAACATTTCTAGCTTTAACCTTTTCTTCCAAGAAAACAAAACCTTTACCTTTTATGACAGCTGGAGTGTCATTTCCAAATGAGACATTCTTTTCCTTTTCTAAGGCATTATATGAGTGAAGCTTCTCTTTATCACCTGTCATATGTTTGGAGCGTCCACTGTCTATGTACCATTGATTTTCTTGTCCTTTTGCATACAAGGCTATACCACATCTTTCTGTTTGAGATTCATTCCTTCTCCATATCTTGGGATTTAATGGAGTTTGCTCCTTTTGAGATGATTGCAAAATTTTCTCTTGCGTTCAGATTCTTCATGACCAAAGTTGTTATAGATTGAGCATTCTATTTCATTTTCAAGAAGAGAAAAGTTATTATAGGAAATTTTCTTGACCCTTGTTACATTCCTTTGATTTCGTGCTTCTCTAGTCATGATGGTTTTGTAAGCAACACATTGGACAACTTTGTGTCCAAAATTATGACATGAAAAACATAGCCCATTAAAGAAGTTCCTGGGACTATTGAATCTATTGACCTGGTAATTGTAGTTTCTATTGATATTCATCTTTGGAGCAAATTGAGTATGAGTTACCTGAGATTGGTTGTGGCTTCTATTCATCCTTTGAATAAATTGAGTCTAATTTACCTAGTGATCTGATTTATGCCTTTGCTGACGATTTTCATACTGTTCTCTGGTCTTTGCTGCATCAAGATAGCTTTTAATGGAGGTTGGTAGTTTCTGTGATTGAGATGCTTCTTCAGTATATCCAAGACCTATCTTTATCAGAGGAGAACATTGTACTTTGATAATTTCATCTAAGGTTTCTGACCCTTTAGCAAATCTAAGATTGAGAGATTTCATTTTCTCAAGATCCTTTCTTATACCCACAATTTCACATACTACTTTTTCAATGTGTTTTTCCTTTTTAGCAAGTTGGTATGTCAAGGTATCTATAATCATATTCTTTTCTTCTAAACAGATTTTGAGTTTATAAATTTCTTCATGAAGGTTGTCTTCTTCTAAAGCATCCAAAAAATTATCATCGTCATAAGACATTAGAAGCCTATAGTCATTACTATTTTCATCTTCATCACTATTTGATAAACCATCGCTATCTTCATGAGTATAGTAACTTCTTTTATTTACAACTCGTTTTCTATTCCATTTTTCATATTCCTTCTCTTTTTCATATTTATCTTTATGAGGACATTTGGCAGCATAATGACCGGCTCTGCCACAAGAAAATCATTTGAAGGGTAGCTTACCTCTAAATCTACCGAAACCCTGTTGAAGCTTCTTGACAACGTTTACCTCTTCTTCTTATTCTTAAATATATCCTAATTCATTGTGTTCTTCCTTTCGTTTTACTGAAGCTTTAAATGCGACTTCTTTCATATCTGATGCACCTCCTTTTCTCATCTCAAAGGCAGTCAAGATTCTGTGAAGCTGTGTCATAGTGATAGTCTGCAGATCTTGTTTTTCTTCCATGGCAGACACGTTTGATTCAAATTTAGCAGACAAGGATGTCAAAAATTTCTCAACTAAGGTAACTTCCTTTATATCTTCACCCAAATTCTTCATACAATTAACAACCTCATCTATACGTATGAAGTAACTAGCTATACTTTCATCACTATGCATCTTAAGAGTTTCCTACTGAATTTTGAGAGTTTGAAGTTTAGCACATTTTACCTGAGAGTCTCCTTCATAGCTCAGAACGATTTTGTCCCATATTTCTTTGGCTGATTTGAGCTACATGACTTTGAAAAACTCTGACTGTGATAGACTTCCCAATAAGGTATTGACAGCTTTCCAATAAACAAAGTTTCTCCCATCAAAGATTGGTAGTCTGATGGATCCCATGCTTTCTTGATTACTCATGATGATGGATCTCCCTTCAAGCGATCAAGCTTCTTCTGAAGTACCTGCTCTGATACCAATTGTTGGAAATAATACTGAGGGTGGGGTGAATCAGTATTATCATATCAATAATTTAATTTCCCAAATATATTTATATATGCTACTTCAGTTAAGAGAACTAGCGTGTATACGTGACTGTACTTAAAGCAACTAGTGTATATGCAAAGAACTTTTGATTTAGGCAGTTTATCATGTATTGAACCTTAACCAGTATATTAGATATTTATTAGACAGTGCAGTAAAATAAGAATAAAGCATCACACATAAGAAACACACATGAACACCAAGATATAAGGTGGAAACCCAATGTGGGTAAAAACCACCTGCTTCTGTCGTCTTTGTCTTGTTTTAATAATAAGAAAATATGTTTACAATCTTGTATTGGTGCAGACTTATACCAATACACAGGCACCCACTTGCAGAAGGTTGTAACCTTCTCTCATTCTCCAACTTCTACTGGAAGGGAGCTAAAACCCCCTATCTCTTGTGCTAGCCGATATGTTTACTAGTATGTAGGTGCCGACCTACAGAAGGCTACGAACTTCTTTATTCATTCAGGGACCACGTTTCATAAATTTTTAGACTGGATACTCCTGGAACACAACACCATAATCTGAAGACCATGTTTCATCCAATTTTCGTACTAAACCCATCAACAATATTGAAGCTCAAAATCAATCACCACTGCAATACAACTATCAAATACATCTGCATCAACCAATCGCTGAAACTCAAACATCACACCTGAATCAATAAATCACTTTGACAACCCATCATCAATGTAGCTAATCATAATCAATCAATCTGATCATTCAAAACACTGTCACTAGAAAACAATCACCAAAATACAATCACCAGAGCCCACAGCAGAACCCAGAACTTTGCAACAACTAACAGAAACAACTGAAATATACTTCATAAGGTATACACTACTTCCCCATGTCGAACCTACGTGTATACGCGCTTTTATCAAAGCCAAGCAACGTACACATCTGTAAATATTAATTCATAATTTTCCAGCTATTCCAGATTTCAATTATACCCAAATCATAACATTTACAGAATAAAACATGCGTCAGTATTCAGATCTAGACTATACATGATCAAACCATATAATGATAATTCATTTCAAGCCTTAATATCTCGATCCATCATTATATCTTATCCCTCATCAACCGCTAAGATTCATCCTTGGTTCAGATCAAGCAA
>APFE031012525.1:0-14888 GCA_000404065.3 Pinus taeda | reverse complement strand
AAAGGAAATAATTAAAATTATATAATCACAATTTTTATTAAGAAAAAATTAGCATAGTCTAATAGAATAACTATAATATAATAATGGACAAATGCTACTTAGCAAAGTAATCTAGAGTTATCATTATGGGTTTACCCACTATTTTTGAACTAGTGACCTTTATAAATGAGTGCCTTAACAAAACACTCAGCGACCAAAAAAACCTGCCCTATGGACTTAATATAAAAGTTATTATTGTTTAAATAAGTTTAATACAATTAGCATTTTAATATATACTTTTATGAGTAATCAATATTTATTCAAATATACTTGTTTACTCCGAAATGAGGATGTAGTTTATTATATTCCAAGTCGATGTTTTATTTTCACTTTAATAATGATTCCTTTACTTTTATATTATTTTAAATATATTGAATAATTTTACTTCGTTGGGGATTTCATGATTATTTTACCTAGCCTATGATTTTTCTACTTCACTTATAATATCTTATATGATGAACTTATGAACATGTTTGCATGTATCTAATCAGTTTATGCACATTTTAGATAAAATGCGTTAAACTTTACAATGTGAGAGATATATTCAATAATTTTAAATTTATGTGAGATAATTATTTTGTATTCTACAGTTTAATATAATATAAATTTAATAATTTATTCCCAATATTAAAATAATAATTTATAAATCTATTATAAATTTATCCATGAATAAAATATTTTAATATAATTTTATAAAATATTTTCACTCTAATTTTTATAGAATACTTTCTTCTTTCTATATATCATGATGATGATGATTAAAGTCCAGTAAGGTCTATACCATAACTTAATAATGTTAGATATTCTTTAGGATTCTGTAATATCCCTAGAATGCTGTAAATATTTTATCTACCATAGTAAAGAAAATAAAAAAACAAATTGAAGGATTTTTGTTATAATCTGTTTGAATTAGTTAATATCATTAAGAGAAAAGAAAACAGTTTTTGGAACCCTAACCACCTCCCCTATCCATGGAAGGCTTCCAGGGAAAAGAAGGAGACGAGGAAAAAGATGCGTTGTAGTGATAGGCAGTGAAAGAAAAGGGAAAAAGAGCTTGATATGTTTGGTGATGATCAAATAGCAGGAGCACTAAGCGCAAGAAATCTGGAGAAGATTGAAGCTCTTAAGCTATGGGAGAGATTTGGTCTCTAAATATGATCTCATGGATGGCTGGTGAGACTAGCTACAAACAGAGGTGATCGCTCTCTGTAAAGAAAAATATCATTTAAGAAATACAGGTAAGTGGTATCTTCTGGAAGTTATTATGAAATGATTGTATATGTGAAAAGCACTTCTCTGATAGTTGATACAACTAGAATGCAGTTAATGTGATAGGTGAAAATCTGTGTATACTATTATGATGTGACTATGGAATAGAGAAATTCGCTATAGTTACCAAACTCATAACAGATTCTACAATCAATTATAGATTCTCAATTAAAATAGATTTTATATCGACTACGATGTATTCTTTCTCAGATTCTGTTAGCTCCTGCTGCAGCAGGTATTCATTTCTCATGATTGGCATTTTCACATGCCAAATATGTCGTACTTTGATTGCTGCAATGCTCCATATTTTCTCAAACAGCCTCCAAATGAAGAAGGCTACTTAAAGTTCATTCAATTGCCTTCAAATTTTGTAAAGTTATCCCGGTATCACTACTTCTAGTTAAAGGGAGGTCCAAACAGTTTAATCTTGGTCTCCCTAGGTTTAAATTTCCTATTTTGGAATATAGAGATTGTAAGTCTGTCCAAACAGTTTAATCTTGGCAGATTCTTAGATAGGTAGAGAAACAGAAGAGTCCAACAGTTTAATCTGGGCTCTGGAAGAAATAAGGGTGGTATGTAGATAGGAAACCATCAAAAGAAAAATGTATGATGCATTTGCAAGTCTAAGTACACCCCCAAGCAAAAGAAGAAAAAATGCTAGGCAAGTAGGCTGGGTAGGTAGTTCTTAGGTTGTTGAATTGCTGACCAGTTCCAAGGTTTCAGGTATCATATCATGCAGAACATAATCAACAAAGATTTGTAAGAAAAAAGGCTCAAAATAGGTATAACTGACTTCCCTTCTCTGTTTTCCCCAATCATTAACTAACATCCCCAAAAGAGGTCAAGATTTTCTTGACACCTCTTGAGTTCATCATCTTAATCACTCCGGTTGAGTAAAGATCTGCTTTACTCAAAGTTGTTCCATATCTTCTCGCGAAGTATGGTCCTACCCCCTTATAACAGCCTAAGCTCTCCTGAACTTAGAGCTTTCTTACCATCTCCATATTAACCACTAACATTATTATGTAGCTCCCTATGTTTCCCGTCCCCGTATTAATATTAAGTAAAAATCCCTTATGTAATATCCCTCCCTTGGTTGAAAAATAACCATATTAACTCCCAGGAATTGTTCAGTTTATCAGAAACTAAGCAAGAGCCCTGACCCCCGAACCACCTCCAAAATACGACGGACTCCTTCCAAAGTATAAAGTTCCCCCGAGGTAATGGGACCCCTTTCGAAACATTATATGACCTTCACACCCACTTACTTGACTTTTCTCCTCAAAACCGTTTTCGCGTCGCAACCTCGCACTGTCACATTCATGCAAACCATTGCCTATCCATCCTCTGTCGATGCGATATTGCGATATCGTCGATCGGCGATCACAAACGCCGAGTGTCCAATCCGTTCACCTCTCCATCTCCGCCGATGCGATATCATGATATCGCATATCGGTAGTCGCAAGCGCCGAATGCCCAACCCAATGATCCCCCTCTTTCCCCATCGACGTGATATCGCGATATCGCATCAGAGTCTCTTCACCATAGTCCATCCAGTACCTCACCTCGTCGCGTTGTACCAGGGACCCATAGCTGACGTCATCCGCCGTACAGCGAACGCCATGCTTACGTCAGTAGCCAGAAAAGCCGAAAAAGCTTCGTGCAAGGAGAAAAGTCGCACTTCGAAGCTCTAGATCAAGAAACAGAGGCAGTTTCCAATGTGCGAACAGCGCGAAGCGCTATTCTCGCATCGCTATGGGAAATTGGCCATTTCGAGGAATGTTTAGGGAATCTTCTGATTGTCGAGCCCACTACGCGCCGAAAAATCCAGAAAATCACCCAATCGTGCAAAAGGATCTGGTTTGAAGACAGAAGCAGATCAATCACAGAGTTTAAAGAGTATCATATCAAATCAGCAGGTATCAAGCGTGTCAAAGAGTATCAGTCGACGGCGGAAACCATCAATGTAGCAGCAAAGTGTATCAGAGAATATCTTGATCGGTGGCCCAAAGCAAGAGAAAATTGAATATCTTCCAGCAGATTCACAGAAGGAGAGCAAAACTACTTGAAGCTCTCAAATCATAATAGTTGCACATTCAATTCGCACCAAAGACGAACTGCAGCCCCGAAGCTCATTCACTTCAGCAGCACCACATCTGGTCCCCAAGGGCCACCTCGTCACCTGTTCCGATCCAGCTGCCCTCCAGCGGAGCCAAAAATATTTACTTGCATTTAATTCTAGCAGCATTTAGATTTTTGAAAAGTTCTAAGCAGACCTGTCAAGGTCACCTGTAATGATGTCTTTCTGATATTTTGTTTATAAATACTACCCTAACCGATATTGTGAAGGGTTGGTTGGTTGGTAGTAGTAGTTGTTGGTCAGTTTTCTTTCCAGCATTTTCTCTTAGTAAAGACTCGCACTGTGATTGTCATATTTTTCATAATAAAATATTGCTGAAAGCATGGATTGCGAAACAACTTGCTATTTTCTCTTGGCCAAGGAATGATCATGAAATTCCTGTGTCTCTGCATGATCCAATAAGTGTTTTCCTTCCCTGTCTATTTTATGTTTTATCAGCTTTCCGCCTTTCTAAGTTGCAGGAAAAAAGAATAACTTAAGATTTGTTTCATTACACCTTAAGTTCAATTTCTGCACTTTTCGATGTCTTCTTCAGAAATGGTTATGAGCTTGTATGCTTAAATTATCTGCTTTACCCCGTTTCTTTCACATATGAGTGCATGTCTTTGGAATTCTTAACTGCTCCGGGATCCCACTCATCCACTTCTCCTCTTTGTCAGCATGATGAAATGATTCTCTTTTTCCTTTCATCCCTAATTTTCATTCTGTACTTTCAGCAGGCCGAGTATTGTATCCTGTGTGGCTATCCCGCTCCGTATCCCCTTGTGACCAAGAAAACGCTCGCATGCCTCAATCTGTGACTCCATGCCCAATGGTTCAAAACTTATAACACCTTACTGTGCCTCTTTATTCAAGAATCCTACCTCCCTTCCAATCACAGTCAACATTCCCTTGAAGTCAGAAAGCTAGCCTAAAATCATCAACTAAGGTTGAATCTAAAGGAGAGAGCCCTCTCCGATTGCAGGTGGCTAGAACCTGCAATCAGAAGATTGGTTTGTGGTTACCTCAGCCGTATCCCTATTAGGAGCCTAGGGACAACCTGAGTGATAACATAATGGTGACCATACTGGGGACCTCCTCAGATAAATCAATGCAACCACTCTGCAGCTCTACAGTGGAAGAAACTGACTTGTAAAAGCCTCGGTCGACCTGTATCTGCGCACTCCATTGGGTATTCAAGCGCTCTGTTCATCTTTAAACCCCACTGGAGGAAGTGCTCCTATTTTTGAAGGCTTTTCACGCTTAGTTCTGATCTTTGATGGTGGAAAAAGACCAGGCACTTCAGAGTCCAGACATCCACCTGGCGACTCCACTTCATTTTCAAACAAAGGCCCACTGAGGAATGAACAAAATGTTACAGCCAAGTACCCCATGTATTAACAACAAGAGAGAATGACCGAATCTTGGGAAGAACTTCCGATAAAAGAAGCTTTAGAAAAATGCAGAGAAAGTTTATCAGAGTTTGAGCTTCATGACAAATTTTTCAGAAAGGTATTGTCAAAAATACCTGGCGGCCGGAATAAACTGTTCCTTGAGTTTGTTATGGAAAAATATGAGAATGAAATTGAACTCTTGGGAGCTCAAAGTCACTCTTATGATTTCTGCAACCCTCAAGATTTTTGCCAAAATCTTCCTCCTCCAGTTCAGCAGGAAATAGTGTTGTCTCCTGAATTACAGTTTGAGTATGATCTGGGTTCCAAGGGAAAGACAGAAGGATCAATGGCTAGGGTCATTACCGACGATGTAACTAATCCTTTGAACCCAAAGAACCCGGCATCATGCCTAAGCTTCAATGCCCATATTCAGGAGGGAACATTGTTCCCTGAGGACCTGAGGATTCTGTGTGAACTGGGATCCAAGGGAAAGACAGAAGGATCATCTGCTAGGCTCATTACTGAAGATGCAGCTGCTCCCCTCAACCCAGAAGGTCCCAAATCATTCCGAAGTCTCCCGTCCTCAACTCAGGAGAAGATGTCACCACCTGCTAATTCACAGACTCTGCATGATTCTATTGAAGATTCAAAAGAAGCAGAGGAAGTTCTCTCATAGGGTAAGTTCATTGATCCAATCGCAGATTACATGGAGCTTTGGCTTAACAAAATTTTGCTAACATGTTTTCTCAGTGAAGACCGTGAGCTTCAGCGGCAAGTGATGGAGGCCACAATTTTGGTTGTAAAAGCATATGCTCGGATCATGCTTTTGCGTTCAGAAACGATCAGTCAACAAGATTATCTTGTTTCACAATTGCTTAAATGGCTGCACTGGTTATTTGATTTTACCTAATGGCAGAGTAGCTGCTGGTTAGGGTAGGTAGGTAGAAGGAATAAAGCAGCCGGAAAAAAATAAGTTTTGCAGAGGACAGCAAGAAACTAAAAACCAAGGTGTTCTGGCTTGTTGTTCTTGACATCCCGCAAGGAGAATCCATCCCCGAGTGGGGCCACTGTTAGCTCCTGCTGCAGCAGGTATTCATTTCTCATGATTGGCATTTTCACAGGCCAAATATGTCATACTTTGCTTGCTGCAATGCTCCATATTTTCTCAAACAGTCTCCAAATGAAGAAGGCTACTTCAAGTTCATTCAATTGCCTTCAAATATTGTAAATTTATCCCGGTATCGCTACTTCTAGTTAAAGGGAGGTCCAAACAGTTTAATCTTGGTCTCCCTAGGTTTAAATTTCCTGTTTTAGAATATAGAGATTGTAAGTCTCTCCAAACAGTTCAATCTTGGCAGATTCTTAGATAGGTAGAGAAACAGAAGAGTCCAACAGTTTAATCTGGGCTCTGGAAGAAATAAGGGTAGTATGTAGATAGGAAAGCATCAAAATAAAAATGTATGATGGGTTTGCAAGTCTAAATGCACCCCCAAGCAAAAGAAGAAAAAATGTTAGGCAAGTAGGCTGGGTAGGTAGTTCTGAGGCTGTTGAATTGCTGACCAGTTCCAAGTTTTCAGGTATCATATCATGCAGAACATAATCAGCAAAGATTTGTAAGCAAAAAGGCTCAAAAGAGGTATAACTGACTTCCCTTCTCTGTTTTCCCCAATCATTAACTAACATCCCCAAAAGAGGTCAAGATCTGCTTGACACCTCTTGAGTTCATCATCTTAATCACTCCGGTTGAGTAAAGATATGCTTTACTCAAAGTTGTTCCATATCTTCTCCCGAAGTATGGTCCTACCCCCTTATAATAGCCTAAGCTCTCTCAAACTTAGCCCTTTCTTACCATCTCCATATTAACCACTAACATTATTATGTAGCTCCCTATGTTTCCCGTCCCCGTATTAATATTAAGTAAAAATCCCTTATGTAATATCCCTCCCCTGGTTGAAAAATAACCATATTAACTCCCGGGAATTGTTTAGTTTATCAGAAACTAAGCAAGAGCCCCAACCCCCGAACCACCTCCCAAATACGATGGACTCCTTCCAAAGTATAAAGTTCCCCTGAGATAGTCGGACCCCTTCCGAAACCTTATATGACCTTCACACCCACTTACTTGCCTTTTCTCCTCAAAACCGTTTTCGCGTCGCAACCTCGCACTCTCACATTCATGCAAAACATTTTCTATCCATCCTCCACCGATGCGATATTGCGATATCGGCGATCGGCGATCACAAACGTCGAGTGTCCAATCCGTTCACCTCTCCGTCTCCGCCGATGCGATATCGCATATCGGCAGTCGCAAGCGCCAAATTCCCAACCCAATGATCCCCCTCTTTCCCCACCGACGTGATATCGTGATATCGCATCAGAGTCTCTCCACCACAGTCCATCCAGTACCTCACCTCGTCGCGCTGTACTAGGGACCCACAACTGACGTCATCCGCCGTACAGCTGACGCCATGCTTACGTCAGCAGCCAGAAAAGCTGAAAAGCTTCGCGCAAGGAGAAAAGTCGCACTTCGGAGCTCCAGATCAAGAAACAGAGGCATTGCTACGGGAAATAGGCCATTTCGAGGAATCTTCAGGGAATCTTCTGATTGCCGAGCCCACTGTGCGCCGAAAAAGCCCAATCGTGCCAAAGGATCTGGTTTGAAGACAGCAGCAGATCAATCACAGTTCTTAAAGAGTATCATATCAAATCAGCAGGTATGAAGCATGTCAAAGAGTATCAGTCGACGACGGAAACCATCAATGTAGTGGAAAAGTGTATCAGAGAATATCTTGAGCGGCGGCCCAAAGCAAGAGAAAATTGAATATCTTCTAGGAGATTCACAGAAGGAGAGCGAAAGTACTTGAAGCTCTCAAATCATAAAAATTGCACACTCAATTCGCACCAAAGCCGAACTGCAGCCCCGAAGCTCATTCACTTCAGCAGCACCGCATCTGGTCCCCAAGGGCCACCTCGTCACCTGCTCCGATCCAGCTGCCCCCCAGCGTAGCCAAAAAGATTTACTTGCATTTAATTCCAGTAGCATTTAGATTTTTGAAAAGTTCTAAGCAGACCTGTCAAGGTCACCTGTAATGATGCCTTTCTGATATTTTGTTTATAAATATCACCCTAAGCGATACTGTGAAGGCTTGGTTGGTTGGTAGTAGTAGTTGTTGGTCAGTTTTCTTTCCAGCATTTTCTCTGAGTAAAGACTCGCACTGTGACTGTCATATTTTACATAATCAAAGATTGTTGAAGTCATGGATTGCGAAACAACTTGTCGTTTTCTCTTGGCCAAGGAATGATCACGGAATTCCTGTGTCTCTGCATGATCCAATAAGTGTTTTCCTTCCCTGTCTATTTTATGTTTTATCACCTTTCCGCCTTTCTAAGTTGCAGGAAAAAAGAATAGCTTAAGATTTGTTTCATTACACCTTAAGTTCAATTTCTGCACTGTTCGATGTTTCCTTCAGAAATGGTTATGAGCTTGTATTCTTAAATGATCTGGTTTACCCTGTTTATTTCACAAATGAGTGCATGTCTTTGGAATTCTTAACTGCTCCGAGATCCCACTCATCCACTTCTCTTCTTTTTCAGCATGATGAAATGATTCTCTTTTGCCTTTCATCCCTGATGTTCATTTCGTACTTTCAGTAGGCCGAGTATTGTATCCTATATGGCTATCCCGCTCTGTATCCCCTTGTGACCAAGAAAATGCTCGCATGCCTCAATCTGTGACTCCATGCCCAATGGTTCAAAACTTATAACACCTTACTATGCCCCTTTATTCAAAAATCCTACCTTCCTTCCAATCACAGTCAACATTCCCTTGAAGTCAGAAAGCTAGCCTAAATCATCAACTAAGGTTGAATCTAAAGGAGAGAGCCCTCTCCGATTGCAGGTGGGCTAGAACCTGCAATCAGAAGATTGGTTTTCGGTTACCTCGGCCGTATCCCTATTAGGAGACTAGGGACAACCTGAGTGATAACAGATTCTACGGTTAAATATAAATTCAAAAGATAAATAGCATTTATATCGACTACAATGAATTCTTTATTAGATTCTGCTGTTAAATATAAATTATACAGCTAAATAGCATTTATATTGTCTAAGGTGAAATCTTTATCAGAATCTATGGTTAAATAACATTTATAATTGACTGTGTAAAGAACGAGAAATCTCCTGATAGAAGTTACAACTGCTAACCATTTAAATATACAACTAGAGAATTATTTAGAGATAGAAATCATTGATTTCATAATATAAAAAAAAAAGAATCATAAACGATGGAAAAACAAGTCCATAGAAGGAAATTATCATACAGAAGAATGGAAGAAAAACATTGTCAGTAATATATAGCAAACCCTTGAAATTTTTCTCACTAAGAAATAGTCTTGCTAATGAAGAAAAGAGGAGCAATACTCAGTTTCAAATAGAAGTATGTTTGCATGTAAGCACTGCAGTGAGAAAAGCTTTAGCAGACAATTTGAACCCCAGCTCCGCCGCAGCCCTCCAGAATCTAGAAACCCGAAGGAATCGAAATTGGCTCCTCGAGATGACCTCTAACCTATAATTTCCCTGACAAACCAGAACTTAGAGAGGGTAACAATCCCTCGCTTATTTCTTCTGGAGGGCTTGAGCCGAGAACGAAGAATTTTCAAAACATCCGTAGAGGGAAAATCATGGACACAACTGAATGCATGAATTATTGGATCACACAAGAAACACAATTGCTTAAGGCTAGAGAAGCAGAAAAACATAGGAACAGTCCAACATGAGAAAAAATTTTAGTAACAACACAGATAAATATATTTATAAACTCTGTAATCCAGAAAAAGCGAACCTGGAGGAGCATGCATTGCCAAAACCACACCAGATTGAGTTTGATTTAAAGTCAAATAAAATACTTATATGAAATCTATTATTAAATATTACATTTGTGAACTTTTCCAGTAAATATTACAGGAGGTACTAAACTTAACAAGTGTTAGATGGACCAGAGGTTTTGCCACTTCTGGAGCATGCAGTAAAGAAAAAGAAACATATGGAGCTAAAACCCAAAACCCTCGGCTACCCAGTATGTGGGAAGGTTTCAAAATAAGAAACCACCATAGTCTGGTAGGTTTCAAGCCCAAACAAAGAACCTCAGTAGTGAATCAATCACCACTTTAGAACAAGAGCTTACGCAAATAAGGCCGAGGTTGGATCCCTCTCCCGAGTAACCAACAGCTAACAGAACAACTTGCCAAGGTATGAAACCAAGAAGAGAAATAGTTTAAGCACTATTCTGTCATAATTTGGGAAAAACATGAGCAAAATTATAGCCTCTAAATAGAGCAATAACATGACACTGGGAACAACGAACCCTCTTACCTGAAAATTATAGGAAGAGCCAAACTAGAGTAAGCACCGTGAAAGAGTTTCCCAAGCGAAAAGTGGTCAAACCCTTTGCCAAACAATGAAGAGGTAAACACTGAACTGAGCCCCACCGTTAGATCATGCGATGATCTTCGCACTGTTGATCTGTGTGGGAACTCCAAGGGTCGGATAGCTTGTTCAGGCCATGTACTGACTGAGACCACTAGCGCAAGTAGACTCTGGAACTCGCATGGTGTGCCATGTGAACATGGCATTTCGGGTCACAAATGGAAGCTTAGATTCAAGCCGTGTGGGCCTCCAGCTCAGAGAAACAAATCCAGCTGAAGATTAAAAAACCTCTCATAGATCATCCAATTTATACTCATATTGAAATTAAATTTCAAAATATTTGTGATGCTATCAACCTTGTTGATTGCTTAACTAAACAAAATTATGATGATCTTGAGACACCTCTTTTAATGTTTTCTGAGCATAACAATAAAATTTGAAATAACTTTTAGTAATATCTTTTTACCTTCTTATTTACCATATTTGGTCTTAGTGGATGATAATCATCATTATCACTATCATAATTGCATATAATTGTAAGAAGTTTGCAACATTTTAGAGTTGAGGAGAAAATAATTTAGGATCAAATTAAATGTTGAATGTGAGTAGTAGCATAATTTATATTTATTTATTATTTGTACCTTTATGTAAATAAATAAGTTGATTGGGGCTAGCTTTATGAATAATAAATTAACATGCAAGATATATATTAAGTATAAAGTTATTTAATGAGAAATGACCTTAGTAATGTGTCCAATATATATCATTATTTAGAACTTTAACTAGATTAACTGTTTTCAAAATGCGGAATTAGAAAGTTGCTTAGTTCACTAATTTTAATGTAGATATTCACCATTTTTTGTGTAAAAATTATCATGATAAACATTATAAATAAATTTATATAAACTTGAAAAAGAAAATATTTCACATCTTAATCTTGGATTCCTTACATTATCTATTTCAATATTTTTTATCATTTATATTAAAGGATAAGTTTTTTAAGGTTATTTTATGAAAATAATGATGTGCTTGTAATTATTATTAACTCATTTAATTATAATCCGATATAGTAAATATCATGTATATGTTAAGTTACGATTATTACTAAGACAATGTAGGCACAATTTAAAATATTGGAATTAAATTTGGAAATATTTGACACTACCAACCTTCTTGATTGCTTAACTGAACAAAGTTATGATGATCTTGAAACACTTCTTTTAATTCTTTTTTAGCATAACAATAAAATTCAAAATAATTTTAACTAATACCTTTTTTACCTTCTTATATACCATATTTGGTCTTAGTGGATGATAATCATCATTACATACTATTGTAGGAAGTTTGAACCATTTTAGAGTTAAGGAGAAAATATTTTTTTAGGATCAAATTCAATGTTGAATGCGAGTATTAGCATAATTTATTTTTATTTATTATTTATACTTTTATGTTAAAAAAAAAAATTGTTGAGGTTTACTTAATGAATAATAGATTAATATGCAAGCTATATATAAGTATAAAGTTATTTAATTACAAATGATCGTAGTAATGTGACCAATATATACCATCATAGATCCATTTTAAGTGGAGATGTAGGGACCAAATTTCTTCACGTGCAAACATTTTTAGAGTGAAAGATACAGTGTGTTATTTTTAATTGTTGAAACTATATTTTGAATGCTAAATAGACTATATATGCCAGAAAAAAATTTAATCCATATAGATATTATTAATATATATATAATATATATAATATTATATATATTATTTATATAAAGTATATTATGAATTCGATATGACAAATTAGTTAACATAAATTCTTCAAATAGTTTCCTGAAATATTTTTGAAAAGTATAAGATTTAAACATCTAATTCACACATTTTTTTTACTTCTAATTACTTTACAAAATATTCGTTTAAATTTTTCTATTTAGACATTATTTTTATTTTAAAGGGTCACATACACACATACAAACTTACACATTACCCCATATTGGGCTGCAAAATGAGCCTCTCCTCTCAATTACTAATCATTTTAATGATCAAAGCCAATCATGAATTAGAATAGTAACAAAGTAGTACAATTTGATTATTTTCAAATACAACAAGAAAGGGAGAAAATTGACTAAGATATTTATTACAAATATTTAGTTTTTATTACTATAATTTTTAAGGATATTATATTGAAAAGAACATATTATAGTCATCTAAAACATAGATTCCTTACATTATTTCTATTATCATTAACATTTATATTTATGTATTAAATTTGGCTTGTGAATACTAGATCCAATATTAATATTGTTTTTCTTACTATTATTGACCATTTTAAATTGACACTAACTACTTTTCCTAAGTTGAGTACAAATTAATTATACTAGTACAATGTTTGCGCCACTTAAAAACTTATAAGAGGAAATATTTTATAATTCTAGTTGTTCTGTTCAATGATCATGATATTTTTTTTTTATAAACTAGAGTGCAAAAAAATAGCGAATTTGATTTATATCAATTATAATAAGGAAAATTAAGGAAAACTCACCTCAAAGATTATATTAGTTGTCTAGCATTTATTTGTTAAGTGTTTAAATGGTTTATATTAAATAGAATACTAATTAGGTACTCCACTTTTGTTTTAATCAACAAAGTTTAGAACATTCTTTTAGGTGCGTTATTGAATTTGATTATGGATATTTTATATGGTGAGAAGTCATGTTGGTCAAATAAAGCTTTGAAAACGTAAATATTTTATGGCATTGTCATGTAATTTGTATAACACATGATTACTTTGAAATATTAAATAATATAAAACTCCTTTAAAAAGAATATGAAGAGAATATTTGATATACAAAAAATATGGAAAAGTGTGTCTAAATGTATATAAATAGGTCCTTAAAAAAAAATACATTCATGAATCATATAAACCTACTCTGAAGATATTCGCTCAAGCAGATGTAGAATGGCTTGTACACCATATTCATTTATCCTTGTCTTCTTGCAATGTTCTTTGTTTGGCATCCATTCCCACACTATGGTATTAATTGGAATAGAGCCAAGTTGCCTATCATCACTATTTGGTACCCAATATTGCTCTAAAAATTTTCAATTGTATTTCCCTAACATCGTCTTCCACCAGTCAACCTTTGCATGAAGATTCTCACTTTCATTATCCCTAAAGATATCTAAGATGGATTTTCCCATCCAAATTATCTCTCGTGCATCCTCATTTCCTGATTTAATTAGAAACATCTTTCCTTTCTCAACAACAATCATTGAATTTAATGTTGGCTTTGGCTTGTTGCATTTGCGTCCAACATATTTTTGTTCATCTATCACATTATTGAAATATCAATCTATAATACTTGAGATTACTTGGAGTGCATTACAATCAACATCAACAATGTGGCTTGTCTTGGGCCAGAAATCCTGAGAAGATGAATCACTTCCATCTATTATTCTACGATCATTATTGATTCCATATAATGTATCAAGAACTTCTTCCCAACACCCTACTTTATTTTTCCATTCCTATGTAACAATTGGTGAATCCTAATTCCCAATAGTTTTTTTCCACATATTTACGTATCACATTATCCCTTCCTTTAGCTCTTTTAAATAGACATCATTCTATTTGGAAGCTAAGAAAGATGGCTTCCCTATGGGAATTATAGGTTGACCTTCATCATCTATATTCCATAACTAAACATGTTTTGACCACTCAATATTTCTAATTGATTCTTTGTACCTTAGTATTGGAACATCATTGAGTATAAGAAATTGGAAGTATTGGACATCAAGATGTACAACTAGTGCATTTTTTCCCTCCTTAATGTATCCATTAAGGAAAATTTTGAAGTCCTAAACCTTGTCAATAACTGTAGGTGGAAACACTTGATTTTCTTCAATTATGCGATACGTGTCCATTATTTTAGGAAAAGAATAAATATCTTTATTTCTTAGGTTGGTAGATGTTCTTCCTTGGTTCCATCTATGTCTTCATGGGTGTGCCCCACAAGAAAGAACCCAACCTAAATAGTGATGAAGACACTAAGTGTAGTTAAAAGTGATTGAAACATGAAAAGACAGTGATTCTTATTATCACTTGCTACATTGTCCAACTGTAACAACAAATGTGGAGGAAAAGGTTTAATATCAACATTTTGACTTTTTGAAGTTACATGAGATATAAAATCATCCTTGTACCCTTGCCATTTATAGTCAATAGAGGTGTTAAGTAATGCATTTGTAAGTTGGTTTCTTGAAATTCCACTTCCATAAAGTAGATCACCTTACATATCCATTTGTGGGTCTTCAAGGTCCCTTAAGCACTTTGCAAGGGATGTAATATTAAATTGTAATCCCATATGGAAAAATGGTCGAGAGAAGTGACCAAAACCTCCCACCTTATGCCCATGTCTAAGCATACTTGTCAATGACCAACCTAAATTTGTTCCTACAATAGATTTTGATTTGACACATAGCCTTGGGATTGAAGTCTTTGCTTTGTCAATTTTAAAATGGATAATCCTCAAATACTCCTTTGGAGACTGCTCTGACATAATTCTATGGGCATAGTAGCAATATCTTCCACACATAACAATCTTGTTATGTTTCTTCAACCTACCTCGTGCCTTTTCTTCCAA
>APFE031012524.1:5613-48379 GCA_000404065.3 Pinus taeda | reverse complement strand
CTTTTCCACAACCAATGATTCTAGCATTCATATCATCCTCTAAGAAGACATCACCACCATCGTATTTCTCATACTTGCAGAACCACTCTCTATGGGGACTGAAGTGAAAGGATGCACCTGAGTCAATCAACCATGCCTCATGATCTATATGTGTACTTGAAGAAGCCAAGTACACATCCCTAGCTTCATCTGAGGTGGTTTTCATCTCTGGAGAAGGAGCATCATCAGATCCCTTTCCTTTATTAGGAGCTTTAGATTTATAGTCCCTTTTGTAGTGCCCTTCCTTTCAATATTTCCAACACACCACCTTTACACGTTTTCCTGGAGATTTAGATCTCCCTCTAGATTTAGATCTCCCACTCGATGACTTATTTTTGTTTCTGTTCTGGGACTGTCCTTGTATAAACAAGGCATCACCATTCTGGCTCTCCATATTTTTCTATCTCATCTCCTCCGTCAGCAAGGATGAGACTATTTCATCAAACTACAAGGTAGTTGCATTGCTACCTATTGCAATAACCAGATTATCCCACAAATCTGGTAGAGAACACAACAAACTAATGCACTTATCTTCATCTGAAATTTTAACATCAACAGATAATAACTAACTTACAATAGTATTAAATGTGTTCATATGCTCTGGTACCGAGTCTCCATCTTTCATCCTCAAGTTATATAGATTATTCCATAGGAATAGTTCATTCACCAAAGACTTGTATTGGTATAAAGTCCCTAACTTGTCACACAAAGCCTTCGGCATAGCTTCTACCGATACATTCAGTAATACTGAATCTGAGACACACAATCATATTTTGCTCTTTGCCTTCCAATCCAAGTTCTTCCATTCTACATCAGACACTCCCATTGGTTTAGTACCCAGATCTACCATGATCCACTAATCCACCAACAAAACATCCATATTGAGTTTCCAAAACTCAAAACTCTGACCATTAAATTTCTCGATCTCTATCTTTCCACTGCTCACCATCTTCTTTCACCACTAGAATCGATCCCGTGGATCTCCCACTAAACAAGGTCTACCACAGGCCCAAGTGAAACCCCTTAGCAACAAAGGTGTCCCCTTGAAGCCAAAACAGCTATGATACCAAATGTAGGTTTTAACCCCATACATAAATTACCTGCATACAAATTATAAAACACATAAAATAAACAATGTAAGAGTATAACACATAAAACACATATACACAGAGATTTTCCCTTGGATCCAAAAACCGGGACTACCAGCTTTATTTTTCATTATTTTTCCTTTCAATGTTACAATACATATGTATACATGTTGAAGCATCCAATACCATGGACCGAAAACCATCACATCCAAAACCATGTGCGAAAACCATGCACAAAACCATAGGTAGGTCCACCCAACCTAATATAGGGTCCAAAAAAAAAAAATTCCCTATAGCACTACCCCAGACCTCATAAAGGGGGGCTACCTACCCCCCTCAAGAGGGGGATGCCTTCCCCCCAGCTGCGCAACGAAGGGGGGCTCCACCCCCCCTCTAACCCTTGGTTAACTAGGGGAGGTAGTCGTGGAAAAAATATAACACAACCCAACACATATGTTGTTGTGTGCATGTTGTACATGTGGTGCTATGTGCATATGGTGTTGGGTGCATGATTGTGCATGTGCTTCTATGTACATGTTGTACATGTGGTGTTTTGTGCAAGTGGTGTTGTGTACATGTTGTGCATGTGGCATTATGTACATGTCATGCATGTGGTTTTGTGTACATGTGGTATTGTGTACACATTGTACATGTGGTGTTGTGTACACATTGTGCAGGTGGTTCCTTGTACATGTGATGTTGTGCACACGTTGTGCAAGTGGTGTTGTGTACAGGTAGTATTGTCTACATGTTGTACATATGTTACTAGTGTACATGTGATATTGTGTGTCTATCATAAATTCTATGTTGCGGTCATGCAGTACTATGTATGTGCATTATGTAGTTGTGGTATTGTGACATGTGTATTTGTTCTGTTGTACTTTGTGTAGTACATGTATTGTGTGGTGTCATACACTCTGTGTAGGTGTATGTGTTGTGTTGTGTATCAGGTGTAGGTGCATGTATTGTATGGTGTTGTATGTTGTGTGTGGTTGTATGTGTGTGCTCTACACTATTGTATGTGTACATGGTTGAAGAGGAGGCACTGGGTGTTTGTCGAGTGTGGCAAATAATGCAGTGTGCATACAGAAAGGATCGATTAAAGGATAAGTATTGGTATTGATTTTAATTTTAATTATGCATGTGATCTATGATTCTGGTTTATGATGATTACTTGTGATCTATGACTCTGATTTATGATAGTTACATGTGATATATGATTTTGATCTATGACGATTTCATTTTGAGCTAACCAAATGTGATATATTTAATACATGATGATTTGATCAAACAACTAGTTTGACTTGTTGTTGTTGAGAAATGGAAACAAGAAATTACAGTTTAAATTTGTCCTTGAATTTAAACTATGAATTAAAATCAAATTCTATTCTCATAGTAACTTGTAAATAGTTAATTAAGTTTAATTAACTTAATTAGCTTACAAATTTTGAGCTGGAAGTCTTTTGGAAGTCATGTAAGTGTTCTCCCTAAATTTTAGGGGTCCAGTATGAGTTTAGATTGAATTGTAATTAGATAACTCAGTTTACTAAGTTATAGCCAGTTAAACTAGTTATAACTATTTGTTGAACTAGTAGAGGATTAGTAGTTAGCTAGTGCACTGGTTCATCCACAGGTGCTACTCTAGATAACTGAATATGCACTCATCAGAAAATCATGCATGTCAGTTCTAACAAAGACTCAGTTGAGGCTAGTGTGTAGGGGCAATTTACTAATAGTTGTATGATTTACTAAGTTGTAAATATCATGCATGCAATCAGGAAGAGGACCTAATTAGGATTTAGTAGTTTTGGAAGCAAAAATATCCTTTAAATACGGGTTATTCATCTTAGGAATTGTGCAAGGAAATAGGGGCTTGGAAGGCAGTGGAAATAAGTTAATGTTGGCTAATAGCGGGCTTGTGAGGTAAAGAGTTGAGCATACTTTTGCGGAATTGTTCTAGTGAGAAAAAGCTTTGTATGTTCACTCATATTTCCGATTTAAAGCAATACATATAGGAATGGTTTTGAGCAATGGCTTTCCCCATGAAAAATTATTGTGTTATGTGTCATTGATTTGTCTTCTTCTTGTTCATATTGTTTTCATCAATCTATTGGCTTCCACTGGTCGAAAGTAGAAGTAGATTCCTGTCTCTTGTTTTAGTAGATTACATGAGCTTGTGAATCTATAGGAAAATATACATGGTATCAGAGTTGAAGATAGTATACTAGAGGGGATTTCAAAATTTTGAGTTTTGGGTTACATGTGAAATTCAAATTTGTAATACATACTTTAGGATCGACAGATGGTGTTCTACGGTATGTGACTCGAGTATGCCTTGGAAAGCAGCTCAAATTATATATCCCGGAGGGACATAATGGAGGTTGTGCTGGAGGATATTGGCTTGAAGGATTCATTGATCAGGACATTCCTAAGCTAGTAGCACCAGATGCACATAATCTAGCCGAATGGAAGAAGTGTGTGGCGAAGGAAAGGCATATAATCCTTGAGGGAGTTTGATACCACATTGTCTCGAGTCTCCATGGCAAAGAAAATCATATGTTATGTGGAAAGAATTAATGGAATTCTATCAGAACAATAGTGACCAAAGGAAATTGGCATTGAAGGACAAACTTCAAAAAATCAAAATGGAGAAAGGTGAGACTATTCCAAAATACTTGACCAAGTTCACTCAATATCATGATGAACTTGGAAGTGTTGGAATCATGGTTGCCAAGGATGATATGGTGATTCTTTCTCTTCTAGGACTCCCAAAGAGTTGGCATAGTTATCAGGACCCTTTCAATGGTCAGGAGAAGCTTCTAGATTGGGAAAAACTATGGTCATATTTGATGTAGGAGGAGATCAGGAGGAACCAAGGATGGCTCTCCATTGTTGAAAATAACAACAAGAAATGATAAAAATAGAATCTAAAATATTTCAATTTTAATTTTTCCTTGAATTAAAATTGAGAATTAAAATTCAAATTTAGTCTCACCAGCTACTTGAAAAATAATTAATTAATTCATCTTGAGTTAATTAGTTAGCGAAATTCAAGTTAGAAGTCTTTGTGAAGTCATGCAACAGTAATCCCTTAAATTAAGGAGATTATACCTTAATTAAGGAGATAATATTGAGTTCTATTTGAGTTGACATTACTTAGCTCAGTTTACTGAGTTAAATCCAGTTAAATTAGTTCCAAACTATTTGAGGAACTAAATGTGAGTTCAGTCAGTTAATGCATGCATGCATCCAACTAGTGTACTCTAGATACTGAATATTCTCTTATCAGTAACTCATGCATGTTTATTCTGAGAAAGACCCAGTTGAGATTAAAGACAGGGACAATGTACTATCAGTTGGAGGAATTTTCCTATAAAGGAAACTCATCCATGTAGAAGGAATAAGGTTCCTTGAGGATTGCATAGTTCTGACAATGTGTTGGCGTAGTGTGTGAGATTAGTGTTACACTAGGTAACAACTGGATCACCCAAGGAAAACTACACAAGGAAATAGGAGGCTTGGAGGGAAAAGGAGAAGGCATATGAGCAGTCTATTTTTTCTATGAGAAGCAGTGAGGGATTGTACTGAGAGATCGCTAGTTGTGAGAGCTAAAGCTCTGTGTAATCCTGAGATATTTCCACTTGTATGATAATACAGATAGCGGGGTTTTGAGATGATTCTTTCCCCAGAGTATTCTTCTATGTTTCATGTGTATTGATTCTTCTTCTCTATTATATGTTTTCTACCTGTTCTTGCTCAAATATATTAAGCTTCCGCAAGTTTGATTGCAGAAGTAGATTAAGTATTTTACTTTAGTTATATTGCATAATCAAGTTAATCTACAATCAGAATTTCTACATGGTATCGGAGGAAATTTTATCGCAGTAGTGAATAGTATACAAATAAGATAATTCAAAGTTTGAAGTTCGGGGTTGCAGGTGAAAATCGAATTCATTTCATACTTCAAGCTTGGTCAATGGCGTTCTATGGCTTGAGACTCGAGTATGCCTTGGAAGGCAGCTCGAATTACATAACATGGATAGATCGCATGGAGGTTGTATTAAAATACAATGGCTTGAAGGATTTCATTGATCAAGAAATCCAAAAGCCATCTTCAACTAATGCACAAGAGTTGGCTAAGTGGAAGAAGTGTGTGGTGAGGGTGATATGGATCATCCTTGAGGGAGTTCGAGACCATATTGTCTTAAGTCTCCATGGGAAGGATACTCCATATTGAATGTGGAAGACATTGAAGGACCTCTACCAGAACAATAGTGACCAGACGAAATTGGTGCTCAAGGATAAGCTTCGAATAATCAAGATGGAGAACTACAATACTATTTCCAAATATCTGAACATGCTCACCACTTGCAGAGATGAGCTTAGCAGTGTGGGAATAACTACTACCAATAATGATATGGTGAGCCTTGCTCTCCTTGGCCTTCCAAAGAGCTAGAATAGCTACCAAGACTCTGTGAACCGTAGGGAGAAACTGTCAGATTGGGAACGACTATGGTCAAATATCATGTAGGAGAAGATCAGGAGGAGCACGTAGGATGGTTCTTCATCCAAGGGTGATGAAGAAAATCTAGCCTTAGCAAGGCAAGGAAAGGGAAGGATAATGATTCTCATTCCAAATCAAATTCTTCTCAAGGAGGGAAGAAGGGTGACAATTCTAAAGTGAGATGCTTTAATTGTCACGAGATGGGACATTATGAAACTAATTTCCCATCGAAGAAGTCCAAGAAGGGATCCTCGAAAGGATTTGAAGGTGAGGCATTAGCCTCTCAGTTCGAGATGGAATTTACCCTCATCACATGCATGGTATCATCAATGATGGGTTGTGGTTGGTATCTTGACAGTGGAGCCTCATTCCACATGACCGGCTATAAAATTTTATTCAGTACCCTTGGAGGAGAAAGACCTCAAGATGCACATAGAGATGGGTGACGACGAAAGGTTTAGTGATTCAAGAGTGGGCACTATTGCTTTTCAGAGGGAGCATGGATCTTCTATCACCTTAAAAGATGTGAAGTATGTGCCTAGACTGAAGAAGAACTTGGTATCAGTCGCGATGTTGGAGGACAAAGACTACGATGTTGTCTTCAGTAAGGGAAAGGTTTTCCTTAGACACATCACCATGAGACAGGTGAAACAGATCAGTTCACAAGTCAAGAACCCATATTCTCTTGAGGTTCAAGATGCATGCAAAGCCTTGAGGAGCAAGGAAAATGTTAGAGACTTGGTGGTTGCGAGGAAGGGTAAATTACCTCTCAACATGCTGTCCCAGAAGAAGTCTTAGACAATTATGGAGGAGCCAAAATTGGAGAAGCTGAAAGGAGACTGAATGGAGGCATCCACTCATGCTGAGACCTCCAGTAGGGGGGAATTTCGAGCCAAGTGGGTAGAGGGATCACATGCAGCCATACCTCCAAGTGTGAGGTGGGGCATTGTGAAGTGATAGTCCCAAGAAGGCTGAAATTGGGCAGGGTCCAATGAGAGGTTTTATCTCATGGATTGTACCTTGCTACGGGAGCCAAAAGTATATAGTAGAGGGAGGAATCAGTGGGATTGATGCAGTTAGAGATCAAAGTGATAGACACTAGAGCAATCATATACTGAAGAGCATAGAGAAGGATTGACAATAGCGCAGAAAAGTTGAGTCAGCAGAAGCGCGGAGTTTTCAGTCGACAAAGGCAATAGCAGTTAGAGACTTTGTTGATAGAGGCATCATTCTGATTCAGGTTGGATGTTTTTTCTTGTTTCTGGAGTTGTTGGAGAAACAACACTAGAGAGAAGTGTTGCATGCACAACATTCCAAAGGATCAGGATCAGGATCAAGTTGAATCCCTTTCTTGTTGAGAGGGAGTGTTGAAAATAGAAACAAGAAATGATAAAAATAGAATCCAGAATATTCCAATTTTAATTTGTCTTTGAACTAAAATTGAGAATTAAAATTCGAATTTAGTCTCACCAGCTACTTGAAAAACAATTAATTAATTGATCTTGAGTTAATTAGTTGGATAAATTCAAGTTAGAAGTCTTTGTGAAGTCACGCAACAGTTATGCCTTAAATTAAGGAGATTATCCCTTAATTAAGGAGATAAGATTGAGTTGTATTTGAGTTGAAATTAGTTAGCTTAGTTTAGAGTTAAGTCCAGTTAAATTAGTTCCAAACTGTTTGAGGAACTAATTGTGAGTTCAGTCAATTAATGCATGCATACATCCAACTAGTGTACTCCAGATAACTGAAGATTCTCTCATCAGTAACTGATGCATGTCTATTCTGAGAAAGACCCAGTTGAGATTAAAGACATGGACAATGTACTATCAATTGGAGGAATTTTCCTATAAGGGAAACTCATCCATGGAGAAGGAATACGGTTCCTTGAGGATTGTGCAGTTCTAACAGTGTGTGATATTAGTGTTTCATTGGGTAGCATTTGGATCACCCAAGGAAAATTGCATAAGGAAGTAGGAGGCTTGGAGGGAAAAGGAGAAGGCATATGAGTAGTCTATTTTGTCTACGAGTAGCAATGAGGGATTGTACTGAGAGTTGGATTGCTGTGAGATCTAAAGCTTTGTGTAATCCTGAGATATTTCCACTTGTATGATAATATAGATGGCGGGGTTCTGAGTTGAGGCTTTCCCCAGAGTATTCTTTTGCGTTTCATGTGTATTGATTCTTATTCTCTGTTATATGTGTTCTACTTGACCTTGCTTAGATTTATTAAGCTTCTGCAAGTTTGATTGTAGAAGTAGATTAAGTATTTTTCTTTAGTTCTATTGCATAATCAGGTTAATCTACAGTCAGAATTTCTACATCCATCAAAGACTAATGATGAAGACAATTGTACCTTAACGATTAAGGTGAAGAAGGGGAAAGGGAAAGATTTCCATTCCAAATTGGATTCTTGTCATGGAGGAAATAAGAAAGACATGACGAAAGTGAAATTCTTTCATTGTCATGAGCTAGGCCATTTTGCTACAAATTGTCCACTCAAGGACTCCAAGAAGAAGTCCTTAGGAGGAGTGGTGGGTGAGGCTTTGGCCTCTCAATTTGAATTTGACTTTTCCCTCATTGCATGCATGGTGTCATGAATGATGGGAAGTATATGGTACTTAGACAGTGGATCTTCATTCCATATGACTGGTGACAAGGAGTTATTTAGTGACCTAGAGGAGAAAGATCTCCAAATGCATATCGAGATGGGTGATGACGAGAGGTATAGCGCTACTAGATTGGGCAAGGTTACTTTTCAAAGGGAGCATGGGGCTCCACTCACCTTGAATAATGTTATGTATGCCTCGGTGGAAGAAGAACTTTGTATCCATTACCATGCTTGAGGATAGAGGCTATGATGTGATCTTCTTGAAAGGAAATGTGTTCCTTTGACACATAGCCACGGGTTAGGTAAAGAAGATAGGGATTCGGGTGAAGAATCTCTATAAGTTGGAGGTAGAGGATTGTGTTGCTTTGAGCACGAAATCAGAGGTGGTGTAGATTCAAGACATTGGTGAGTTGTGGAATAGGTGATTGGGTCACTTTCATCATGGGCTTTGAAGATCATGTAGTAGATCTCCACTGGTTTGCCCAAAGGTACACTAGAGTAAGTTGATACATGCAAGGGGTGTACTTATAATAAATACACCAAGTATTCCTCTCATGACAAAGACAATCAAGAAGAGATAATTCTATATTGAGTCCATTCAAATGTGTGTGGACCATTCTCAACAACATCCACGACCAAAGACAGGTATTATGTTATATTTGTTGATTACTTGTCTCGAAAAAGCTAGATATTTCTTATGTAGAAAAAGGATCAAACCTCATAAAGTTTAGTAACTTTAAAGCATTGGTGGAGAAAGAGTCAGGTAAGAAGGTTAAATCTCTACATAGTGATAATGGTGGTGAGTATGTCTCAAATGAGTTTAAGAACTTTTGTGTAGTGGAAGGAATTAAATGGGAGTTAACAACACCCCATAACCCTCAGCATAATGGGTTGATGAGAGGAAGAATAGAAGCATAGTAGGGGTAGCAAGGCAATGTTGCATGATCAAGCTCTCCCACTACAATTGTGGGTTGAGGCATGCAACACAACGTTTTATGTTCAAAACCACAGCCTGCATCAAAACTTGGGATGAAGACACCAAAGGAGGCTTATTCTGGTAAGAGGCTAGATGTTGGTCACTTCAGCATTTTTGGGTCATTGGTGTATTGCCATGTGACCAAAGATGCACACAAGAAGCTTGAGCTGAAAATAGAGTTGGGAATATTTTTGGGTACACTTATACACCTAACAACAATCACATGTACTTTCCAACTAGCAGGATGACATTGGTTTGCAGGTATGTCGATTCGATGAGGAGAAGGCCATGTGAGTTTCCCTTGAGAGGGAGCTTCAACTACATTCAGTTGAGGATATTTTAGTTCCTAAGATTGAGGAGCCCCAGATTGATGTGGAGCAACCACATGTAGAGGATCTAGGAGTGGAGACATCCACTTAGGCATAATCTTCCAGAGATGGGAGAAAATGCACCAAAGAGGTGGATAGATTGTTGTCAGATGCTAGAGAGAATGTGGGAGCACCCACATCACAACACATATAGAGGAGGTCACCTGAAAAGTACACTTGATACATCACTCTTATGAGTGGATGTGTTCTGACAGAGCCATCTTCCTTAGAGGAAGTAGTGTAGTAGCCGGTTTGGGTTGATGTCATGGTGGAGGAGTATGACTCCATAATTTGTAACAGTGTTTGGGATGTGGTCCCGAGACTGGAGGATAAGTCCATGGTGAACACTCATTGACTTTACAAGGTAAAGAAAGTTGTAGATGATAGTGTGGAGAAGCATAAGGCTAGGTTTGTGGCCCATGGATTTTCATTGGTAGAGGGGATTGACTATGATGAGACCTTTGCTCCTGTTTCAAGGTACTCGTCAATCAGATCTATATTTTGGCATTATCAGTGCAGATGGGGTGGAAGATACATCAAATGTATGTAAAGACAACCTTCCTTAATGACAAGATTGAGGAAGAGGTGTACATAGAGCAACCTGAAGGTTTTGAAACCTTCGACCATGAGTTGCATGTGTGTTAGCTCAAGAGAGCATTGTGTGAGCTGAAGCAAGCACCTTGTGCTTGGTACACCAAGATAGACAACTACTTCACCGAGTTTGGCTTCATAAAGAGTGAAGTGGATGAAAACCTATACCACATAGTGGTGGAAGGTAAATTGTTGATCATTGTACTTTATGTTGATGATCTCATACTGACAAGTGATGATCAGATGATTAAATCTTACAAAGAGGATCTTGCAAGAGATTTTTGAGATGAAGGACTTGGGGCTCATGCATTACTTTCTCACCATGGAAATATGGTAGGGTGATGGGGATTTGTTCATGTCTCAAGGCAGGTATGCCAACGAGATACTTAGGAGGTTCCATATGGAGAGCTGCAAGCATATGGAGACTCCTCTAGCATGTAACTAGAGGAAGGAGGATGCTACTTTGGAGAGGTAGTGGAAGCTATTATTTATAGGAAACTTGTGGGCTCACTCATGTACTTGGTGAACACATGACCAGATTTATGCTATGTAGTTAATGAGCTGAGTCAAGCAATGGTTAGGCCTACCAAGCTATATTGGAAGGCATCAAAGCATGTATTGAGATACCTCAGGGGCACTACTCAGTACAAATTATGGTACAGATGGAAAGTGGGAGTGAAGCTTCAAGGCTTCAAAGATGCAGATTGGGCGGGAAGTCCATCTAACCAGAAAAGCACATCAGGAAGGGTTTTTAGTATTAGGTCAGTGGCAATTTCATTGTACAACAGGAAATATGGATTGGTTGAACTTAGTTCAGCAAAGGAAGAGTACATGGTTGCAAGTCACGCAACATGTGAGGCCATCTGGATGAGGAAGATCTTGGTTGGTCTGTTTGGTCTGTTTGGTCAGAAGATGGATCTTACAGTGATTTGCTACAATAATCAAAGTTGTATCAAACCCTCTAAAATCCATGTTTTCATCATAGGTCCAAGCACATTGATATCCGATATCATCATCTCAAAGATTATGTGTTGACGCAGATCATGTTGTTCGAGTACATTCCCAGAGAGGAGCAAGGTGCTGACATTTTGATAAAGGCATTGTCAAGATGTAAATTCGAGTTTCACAGAGATAGGATCCGGTAGCAGATAATTCCTTTCTTGTTGAGAGGGAGTGTTGAGAAATGGCAACAATAAATTCCAATTTAAATTTGTCCTTGAATTTAAACTGTGAATTAAAATTGAATTCTATTCTCATAGCAACTTGTTAATAGTTAATTAAGTTTAATTGACTTAATTATCTTAGGAATTTTAAGTTGGAAGTCATGTAAGTGTTCTCCCTAAATTTTAGGGGTCTAGTATGAGTTCAGATTGATTTGTAATTAGATAACTCAGTTTACTGAGCTATAGTTAGTTAAACTTGTTCTGACTATTTGTTGAAATAGTAGAGGATTAGTAGTTAGTTAGTGCATTGGTGCATCCATAGGTGCTACTCCAGATAATTGAAGATTCACTCATAGGAAAGTCATGCATGTTAGTTCTGAGAAAGACCCATTTGAGACTAGAGTACAGGGACAATGTACAATCAGTTGTATGATTTACTGAGTTGTAAATATCATGCATGCAATCAGGAAGAGGACCTAATTAGGATTGCACAATTTTGGAAGCATGAATTCTATTTAAATACATGTTATTCATCCTAGGAATTGTGCAAGGAAATAGGGGATTGGCAAGCAGTGGAAATTAGCGAAGTGTTGGCTAATAACAAGCTTGTGAGGTAGAGAATTGAGCATGCTTGTGCGGAATTGTTCTAGTGAGAACAAGCTTTGTATGTTCACTCATATTTTTGATTAAATGCAATATAGATGGGGGGTTTTCATTGTCACTAGAATTTCCATTTGGAATCAGATGCACATTAGGAGTGCACCCTGGAAGAATGAGTTGGTAACTATTCACTTAGAGAACAAGTGGCACAGGATTCTAGCACTAGACATTGAATGCAACTTTGACTTTGGCAGTGGATTTTGGACTCCCTGGGAAGGACGTGAATCATGGTACTACTTTTGAGGGTGGAGGTGTGAGCCTTTGGATTCCATTTTTGTTGATGTGGGTATCATATCCTTTTATTTGTTCATTGAGAAAATGTGCATATGTTTATATGTGTATATTATTGTAAATACTCTATCGAGATGGATTTATAAAGCTCCATAGATAGTATGGTTATTTGTTGGTTGAATAAAATAAGTACAAGTGTATATGTGGTTATTATTGTAAATATTGTAATGAGTTTTGTTATAAAGCTCCAAGAAACAGTATGTTTGTCATGTTTTCAGTAGTGGTCATTGTAAATATTGCAACAAGTTGTGTTATAAAGATCCATATGCTATATGTTTTGTTATCACCAGTTTGTTGGTTTATAGGTGTCACTAAACATCGAGGACAGTGTTCCCCCAAGGGGGAGGGTTCTGTAACAACCCTGGTTAAGAATCCATGTAAAAATATATAAAACCACGATCATGGGACACATATTCCATGCTGAATGGTGGGTAGAAGATCATAGTGGGTGTTCATTCGGCTTATTAATGGCTAAGTAAATTGGAAAAGGGAATGGCAAAGGATTTGGAAAGGGAAAGAGACATTATTTGGAATTTATTTATGAAAATAATGGAAAATAGGAGAAAATGAAGGTGAAAGATCACAGGTTTCTTGTGAGGAGGAAATTGAAATAAAATAATGGAAAATGAAGAAAATAGAGGCCTAATTGAAAAAAGGCTTATGAGGATCAGTTGGTAGCTCTTTGAAAGGTTTTGATGGAGCTCTCTTCTATTGTCTTTCTCTCTCATACTCTTGGACACTTAGAGTTTCTTGGAGCACTCTTGGAGGAGTGTAGCATACTTGGGATTTGGAGTAAGAAGGAAAAGGAAAGTAGGAAAGTACAAGAGGATAGTGGGATTAGCAACTACAGCTAGATTTCTTTGCGGGTATAGAGTTTCATGCATGGTTTCCATGCTAGTATTGGCTTGCATGGCACATACATGTGGTTTCTTGGTTATGTGTTATCATTGGGATGCAGGATTGGCTGGATTGAAAATGGTTTTGCCTAGCCTTTTCGTTTTTTAGATGGACATGGTGTTGTGGGTTTCTTTCCTTTTTTTTCTGGTTGGTTCTCCTATTTTTATGTTTGTGGGTTGAGTTATTAGTTCCTAGAGCCTTGGTTGGATAAATTCTCTGGAGCATTGTAACGACTTGGGTTGAGTTACTAGTCCTGGAGCCTTGGTTGCACAAACACTCTGGAAGCCCTGTAGCAACTTGGGTTGAATTACTAGTCTTGGAAACTTTGGTTGAAAAAATGTTTTGGAGCCCTTGGTGGGTTGAGTCACTATTCCTGGAGCATTGGTTGGAAAGACTCTCTCGAGCCTGGCAGTAGTTGTGGGTTGAGTTACTAGTCCAGGAGCCTTGGTTGGACAAATTCTATGGAGCTTAGAAGAAATCGTGGGTTGAGTTACTAGTCCTCAAAGTTGTGTTGGAACAAATGCTTTGGACCCTTAGACAGCTTGGGTAGAGACCAATCTGGTGATTGTTAGCAATGTCTGACCATGGGGTGGAATCATTGGTTGAGGGTTGAGGTGATTTAGCCTCTAAAAGCCCTAGTTTGGTTTATGTTAGTTTATTCCATGAGATCCCACATTCTTGCTTGGAATATGGCATGGGGGTGACTAGATGGAAGAGAGATTTGGTTCAACCTTGTCTATGGTCGAGTGGTACATGAAAGTCTCAGAACTGGTTTCATTTTTCATATGTTAATAAGATCTTCTTCCTTTGGTATATTCATGAATAAATTTACTTGATGGTATGTGGATCGATTATTTCCTCATTGATATATCTCTTTTTATTTGCTAATTATAAGCATGTTTTATGACAGTGATGATGCATGGCTCTCATCATGTTTTGATTTGTAAATGAATTAACAATGAATATGTGACCTAATAGATAATAATGCAGCCAATGTGATAAGTCACCAATGCTTCTTAGAGATTCTTAGATAAATATGAGACCCCTATGCTCAAATTTGTTGTTATGACTTGTAGAATGGTTATTTGTGACATATTTGACGAAATGCCTATCATGGTTGGTCTTAGTTAGGTTAATTCATTGATAAAGTCTTGTGTTAGAGGCTTTGTCTTGGTGTCATTTATTGTCTTGTAAAGTCTCATCAAGTTTCGGGCAATGGTTGGAGACTAGCCCTAAAAAAATGGCTTAAATCTCGTAATCTCTAGCACAGAACTGGCTAAAAATGACAACAATATCTCTCTTGCAGGCATTGTGGGAGTGACTGGAGGGTCTGAGTCACATGCATGCCTGTGTCATGGGAGCGACTAGGGGTTTTTTCAATGAAAATTAGATTTGACTCGGGGCTTGTTCACTTGGATGGGATGGATGACTCATGGGGGTTTTATTGTAGGTGTGGAAGGTCAGGTTGTCTATGTTTTGTCGGTTCCATTTTCTTAACTAATACATAGGGAGTTGATATCATATAACTCTTCGTCACATGTTTACCTTGGTTGGTTGGTTACTTGGGTAGATGTGAGAGGAGGGCATTACAACCTACTACTAGTTAAGATGGACTCTATCAACTCTTAACTAGAGTTACAATATTGACTCTTCTAGATTCTTCTTCATGATGATCACTTGACTAGCCTCTTTTACCTGAATAATGAGGGTTGATGCAGGATCCTCTCAAATCATGATGGTCAAAACAAGATGGTCAACTTCTAGGTGGCATAAATTTTGCATATATATTTTGTTTATGGCCCTTCTAGCATTGATACCTCCCCCAAAAATGTCATTTGATGCCTCAAATTGATTTTGAAAGGTTTCAGACCTAAATTTTCGAAACTGGGAGCTACTAGTAAAAATGGTCCTGGGAGCTTATTCCTCCAATATATTGACTCTGAATGAATCAAAATGGATGAAAAATACTATAATAATCCAATCTTATAATGATCCAATGAAATATTATAATTATTTCTTTTCTACTTAAATATTTGAAATGGTTGAAATGTGAATAATAGAGAACATGGAAATATGCACACACCATCCACAATAAACACAAGAATTTACTTTGGGAGAGATTTATAAAAAAACCCAACTGGTATGTGAGTTGACTTTTCTCTCTTTTCTCTAGTATAGAAATATGCAATATAAAGACATAGGTATTATCTATAGAATTATTTGAGACTTGTGACCAATAAGAATTATATAATATTATCCTCCCTGTTTTATCTCTCTAACTTCCTACTCTTGGATGCTTTGATCAACTATGGAACAAGTGCATTAACATAGAATGAAACCCCTACTCCTAGCATCCAAAAATTTAACATTGCTCGATAGCCATCTAGGGGTGAGGTTTTGACCTCTTCAACCCTCAATTAAAATTATGGTTTTGGACCTTCTTCTTCAATTCGACATGTAACTAGCCCAATATGCATAAGTAATAGAGGCTAACATGGAATCCCTTCATGCCATTGTGGTCAATATGGTAGGTCAACTTGTGAGAGGAATAAATTTTTCATACAAGCTCTAATTGATGCAATTATGGCACCATTGGAAAAGTCTCTGAATGTAAATCAACATTAAGGGGTCCTCACATAAATGAGGACATTTTTAACTCCAAAAATTTCTATTTTATGGCTCAAAGGGCTCCAAAAGGTTTGAATCCCCAATTTTCTAAATTGGGCTCTAGAATTAAAATGACTCTACAAGCTAATTCCTTCAATTTTCCACTATGAAACCATCAATATACATGACAAATAATATAATGTAAAAATCTAAGATCAAAATTTTCTTTGACATTTTCCTAGTGAAAACTTTTCCAAATCGGGTTTTACTAAATAAGATGAAGATTTAGCTTACATTTTATCTTCACAATCCACAAACTATATACCACCCTCCTTATTCCTCATCAAATTCCTTTTCATTTTCATATTAATATCACCCTCATGTCTTTCTTCCTTACTAGAGCAACAATTAGATCCCACCAAGCACTCCAAGATGAGGTTTCCTCGAAGACACCCTTAACTAGCCAAAAACCCTACTAAAACCACAACCACCTTGCTGGTAAGTTATGTCCTCTTATCAACCAACATGTTATTGACCTACAGAGACAAAACCTTCCTAGATCAGCATGAGCGAGCTATCACTAGAGCCTAAGTAGAAGATAGATTGTTATAAATATCCACGTGAACAATTGCATTATTCCTATCCTTGTTTATAGTGAATTGATTGTGCATAGGGTCCTACTTACAATGAAAACTTTTGTGACAATTGGACAAGCCACCTCCAATTCTTGTGATAACCCATTTTGGATGAGTCAAGTTTTAACACTACCAATATTAAGTCTTTGTCCTCTAATGACTAGGAAAACCTAAAGTCCTCACTTACTACTATATCTTTAATCTTTATGGGCCTAAATATTCAAACATATCCAACTCCTATGTTAGATTTCAGTAATCAAATCATTCAATATATTTAACTTATCTATCTAAGAATACATTACACCTCTTACCAACCAATTCGATATTAATATTTATAAAAATGAAACTTAAAATTCTTATAAAAAATAATATTAATATATAAATATTTTAAGTTAAAAATTGTTAGAGTTCCAATAAAAGAATCTTGAAACTCATGTAATGATCTTATCAGTGGCATTGTAAGTGTTATCTTCTGGCTATCCCTAGAAGCCTCTATTTTTCTTATAAATCAAGTTGATGTACAACACATTTTATGAAGTGATAGAAGTGTGATTTCTCTTCGTTCTTCCTCCATTGATTTCTTGATAAAATAAATGTTTAACTCTGTGATCTAATCCATAAATATTTTAATACTCTTTCATGCTATCAGAGTTTAACTTTCTTTTTAGATCTATTCTCGTATTTTTTGGGATCTAGTTTTGAAACTAGATCTAGATTTCGTACTTTCCTAATGCTGCATACAGATCTCTGGCACTGATTTCCACTATTCAGAGAACCATGCCAACAATGTTTTCAAGTCATCATTGTAAGTTAACGTGGCTATCATTTGCCCTGTGTAACATAAGCATGATGGGATTGCTCGTTCTTTAAATTATGCAAACAACCACAGATCGTGATTTCGATCTAACTTCAAGCTTGCACGTCATCCCTAACTTGGGTTCCATAGATATCCCGGCTTGTTCTCAGAGCCGTGGAAAAGGATATTTTATTCAATCAGAGGTCCTGTGTTCATTGCAAACAGGAATTAACGAATTGACTCAATCAAATCTTGGACTTGCGTTAAAGTAGTTTTGTTTGTGGCTGATTTCAACATTGGAGAGGTGGCGGCCAAGCAGCAAACGAGCCTCATAGGGAACCTGGCTGGCGCCATTTCCATATCTCAACAAAGAATTGCAGAATGTGAAGGTCGATCAACAAATCAGGCTGAGGATCATCCGATCTAAAGATGCCAACGAAGTTTGACCACGTTTCACTCTAGTTTTTCCGAAGAAAGAAGAAAAAAAAAAACGGGAGAAAGGCATAAAAGTGCATGAATAGTTCTAATAAATTAATAAAAGGGGAGAAGAAAGGCATATTTAAATAAATAAAAAAGGAGAAATGTGCATTACATAAGGAAGCTTTTTTGGAATGATTTTTAAGTGTTTTCTAGAAAATTTTTGGACTAAGATTATTGGCAATTCCATTGGGATATATAAAAAAATATATTGGGGTAATTTAAAAAAAAAACAAGGTGTTTGGGAATGATTTTTAAGTGTGTTTTTGAAAAATTTTGAACTAAGATTATTGGCAATTCTATTGGATATATAAAAAAACTTAGGTAATTTTTGTAAAAAAGATAAGTTTGGGGTATTTTGTTGTAGTAAAATTGGGGTTTGGATATAACGGGGGAGTGAAAGATAGGAGAGTTATTTACTTCAAGCAATTATCATACTTGGAAAAGGAAAATGCAGTAATTGCTACAATTCAAAGGGTTGTGACAAACGTTAAGTGAAAACCAACAGAATTTTATAAAAGAAGTTGAACGATTTGCCTACAAGAATAAACTAGATGAAGCAATGGGGCTAATTGGGTTGCATGTTTCAAACAACCTATTATTTCATCTTTAAGAATGTACCACTCGCAAAGAAAGTTGAGATAAATTAACATTTGTATTTGTAGGTGTTAATGAATTCCATGCCTTAGAATTGGAAACTAAATTATCAACCCTAGTACCTGATGAGCACGCCTCTATTAAGAAGTATCTTTCTCAAGTTAGGTCTTTGTTGTCTCAATTAAAAGCATGTGGCAAGAAAAAGGACATTAAATGTATTTTTTTGATCTTTTCAAAACTAAAGGGTCATTTTCAGGTTTTTACATCTACCTTCTATGCATCAAGAGATTCTCTTGGGACAAATTCCAAATTCCTAGCTTTGAGATATGTTGTGATTATCTCATATAAGAAAAATCTAAGCTCAAGCATATATATGTTTTCTCTAGATCTTCAAATCAAGCTTTGGTAGCTCATAACTCAAAAGATCAAGATAAAGCCTCGTCTCAACAAAAGAAATTTTTTGCACAAGCCCATGAGTCTCCCTCCAAGCATAGGAAGAATACTAAGTATTATCCTCCAATTTCCAAGAATGAAGCATCCTCAAAAAAAAAAAAAAAGAGGAAAAGCAGAAGATGAAAATAGATGAAACTTGTACTTTTTTGTGGAAAATAGGGACATATTGAAGCAAGATGTTGGAAAAAGTTGGATGTCAAAGAAGAGGCCATGATGAAGCACCATATTTTAATAAGAAAATGACATGGTTTATCATCCTAAGCCATATGTAAATGTATAGATAATTGGATACTTGATTCATGGGCATCACATCATATGACTTGTTAAGGTTTTCTTCCTTCTACATCTCATAGCAACAATTCACAAATTATAGTTGGTGAATCTATGCAACTTGATGTTTTCAGTTCAAGCACTATATAGATGACTAATGGATGCATTCACAATGTGCTCCTAGTCCCTAAAATATCTACAAATTATTATCCAATTATCATATTTGTCATTCTGGTGATGGGAAAACAATGGTGTTTTCTCCAAATCAAGTAGTTATTAGAGAACTACATGATCTTGTAGTTTTCGTTGCATGATTTGGCAGGGTGATCACACCTCCATATTATATAAGTTTGTCCACTTTTAACCTTCCTCTACTTCTTCATTTATAACTCATGTTGATTCATTGAGATAGAATTCACATGAAATATTTGGCCATCTAAATTATAGATATTTGCAATAGGTGCACACTCAAAATTTGGTTTTAGTTCTTCGAAAGGTTTCTTGTATTAACGAAGTGTGTGTAGGTTGTGCTCTTGGAAAGGAAAAGCGATATCTCTTTCCTAAAGGGAAAGCCTCAAGTGCAACAACAACTCTTGAGTTGTTGCATAGTGATCTAATGACATTTTCAATTCTTTCCTTTTCAAGGGGGAAATATCCATTAACTTTTATTGATGGTTTTTCATAGTACTCTTGGGTGTGTTTTCTCAAGTATAAGAGTGGTGTCTTTGCAACTTTCAAGACATTTAAGAATGTTGTTGAGGAACAATCTTCATGCTCCATGAATAAGTTACACATTGATAATGGGGGGAATATGTTAACAAGGCATTTCAACATTTTTTGTAGATAATATGGAATTCTTCATCGACATTATGTTCCTTAAATCCCTCAACAAAATGGTGTAGTTGAAAGAATGAATAAAACAATCAAGGAGATGGCTAATTACATGATTCATCCCAAGAACCTCACACCTACCTTCAAGGTTGAAGTAGTTAATTGTGCTAATTACATTCATAATAGGATACCTCATAAGGCAGTTCAAAATATGACTCCAATGGAAGCTTGGATACATGAGAAGCCTGATGTCTCTTGTTTGAGGGTATTTGGCAGTCCTACTTAAGCATTAATTTCAGACGGAAATTTCAAATCCATGGAAAAGAAAATTCAACAACTGATATTTGTTGGTTACTATGAGAACATGAAAGATTATTGACTCTTCAATCCTCACTCTAAGGAATTTTTATTCCAAAGAGATGTTCGTTTTGATGAAAGTGACAATCTAGGTGTCAAGTCGTAAAAAGAGTCTTTTTCACCTCTAATTACCTCACATTAGTTTGTCAATCCAGGAACGTTTTGTTATTTCAAAGAGTGTCTCAGTTTGAGGCTATCATTTCTCAAAGTAATGCTAGTAGTATAGTGCTCAAAATACAAGAGTAAATGGATACTTAAAACAAGATCTACTTACAGTAAAGCACTTTAAAGCTGAAATCATGCATTCGGGAAACTAAGCAATTTATCAGTCAAGGGTCCAGTAACAGTAACTCATCCCTCTGTAAACTGATGTAACTAAAGACAATCAAGGAACAGATCGTCAATCTGGGGACTAGACAACAAATGCCAATGCCCACTACAGTTCAAATCGTTCCGCACACCAAAGGAGTGATAACGTAAATAATCAGGAAATGGAACAACAACTAGGAAATGTAACAACAATTAGGAAATGGAACAACAACTAGAAAATGTAACAGCAACTAATTCTTATGAACAACAACACCTTAATCTTCAGAGATAAGTGCAGCAACTGTATCCTACAGAAATCAGGTAGCAATCCTTATTCTAAAGGTAAATCGGACAGCACACGGAAATAGAACAGCAATTGATTAGCAATGAAATATAAAACAGTACTCAAAGCCAAAATGTAAGTGCATGATAAACCAAGATAAATAACACACACAACACACCTTAATATTGAGAAAAATAGTAATCTGATTTCGATACCACAAATATTAATCTTAGTTATAAAGAATAGCAATTGTAATTCGTAATGGAACAACAATGTCAATTGAACAACAATTACAACTAAATTTAAACCATAGATGAATACAACAATACCAAGTTATGAATGGTACAACACGTTTACTTTATAATTGAATAGCGTTAACATTCCATAAAGACTAGCAATACTAGATTAATGATTAAAGGAACAAAAATGCATTACAGAGCTAGACTGAACAATACAACATTCCTGTCACAGAGAACGAGATCGCTTAGTTGAACATAAATCAAATATAACAGAGCCATGATGTAAAATAACAAAACATAGCAGATTACCGAACAAGGTTGATAATGGAAACTACGCACAAACGAAAGGTAATAGTACAAGAGCAAGCGTTCCACCAGGGCCGGGCCCTTAGCCTCCAGGGACACACCGCTTGAGGTTATTCTAGGATCAAAGGTGAAACAGCAACCAGGTTTATATTAAAGCATTAAAACAAAGTTACAGCAGATCACTTCTCAACGAGAGTCGATGATCAAAGTCTCAAATTCAGAGCAATGTTACACAAAAAATGACAGCAGATCCCCTCTTGGGCTAGCAGTGCTGCCCCTTTTTATAATAGCTAAGGCGGAGATATCAATGATGCAAAAATAGTTAAAGCAGTGATCCCTCGGGATCAAAGGATCCTGAGGGATTCGCCAAATTGTTAATTCCCAGTTATCCCTTTGCTTTCTTGCGCCGAGTTGATATCTCCATTTCCTTTCCATGGCTGATATGCTTTAATTTGGATCGCCTTGTTAGCATGTGGTTCCTCGCCAAAGGGACTGCAGTTAACTTGGCCTTGTCTTTTTCTTTGGAACAAAAATCTTATGTTTTTCCTTTTTCCTGCATAAGAAATGGCAATTATCAGTGTTTTCCGTGTTGCATATTAATCCTATAGATTTTGTCATGATTTCTTATTATCTACCTAGCTCATGATGAAAAGGGGTTGTGAGTTTTAATGAAAAGATGCCAAAATAATCAACAAAAACATTCTTATTTAGTACTCCACACACCCCCCTGCTTACCCTTTTTCATGCCCTCATGAAAACATTGTAGTTGACATGTAATCCAGTGAGAGAGTAGGCTAGAGATGGGATCTCATGTGGTGGTCTACATCCATGATGCCTAACTAAGTGTTCAAAAAAATGGCCCGTCTGACCCTCAAGCATCTCATACAGGGCTTGGTATCCAGGTGCAGAGTGCCAAATAATCAGATTCCGGAACCTATATCCTAACCAAAATGGCCCTGCTCTCAAGATAAATTCACCATAGAGGTGCAAGTGATCGGCGACCAACTTAAAGTTTTCATAATTAAATGGTTCCCTGAGTTGGATATTCGGATTAGAGATCTGATATCGAAATTTAGCCGCATCAATGGCAAGGCCTTTAATAGTGAAAAAGTATTCTATTCCCTGCTGATTGATTGTTGTATGAATGGGTCCTAATGCTTCAATCACGCTTGGAGTTCCCATGAGGTTCATATGTTCCCTCCACAACTGCACTGGATTTCTAGGCTCAACTCTTGCCCATAAGTCTAATCCGTTTTCTTGTCTTTGGAAGGCATTATAGGCTTTAAGCCATTTGATTTAATTAACTCCAAATGAAATAAATGCCAGCAGTTGGATATCCCCAACAAAAGGTTCATGGTTCTGCTCTGTCTCTTTGTCTAACACAAGGTTATGTAGATAGAATTCACACAGTAATCTTTGAACCTTTACTCTATAGTGCTTACAACAATTTATAAAATCATCAATGGCATTAATTTGTATAGGGGCTCCTGCTCTAATAGCTTTTATTTTCAATTGCAAATATCATTCCATTAGAAACAAGGCATAATTCTTAGCAGGGGCTCTACATGCTAGGATGTCAGTGTACAAAGAGCATAAGGTATCCATCTGCTTGATAACTATATCTAACCTACGAGTTACCTTTGTGAATTTTTCTTCTTCTTTTCACCATCCTTCAAAGGCCTGGCTTTCGGATAAATTGACATTCCTTAGCTATTGTTATAATTCTTCATACCTTTCTCGAGGAACCGTTTGTTTTGTGAGTTTTTTTGCTGCTTGTTGAGCTTGCATGAGACCCTCTCGTAGGGTTACTGTCCTCGGATCACTATCCCACATGGTAGTGGTGAGTGGAAGGTTCATTTGAATTCTCCTATTGCATCATCTCATGTTTATGGTTTGCATTTCTTCAGAGGGTTGTGCCTCTATCTGCACTTCTTTGTCATAGGCTGATATATCATCTGATTGTACTTCAACATGGGTAACAGTTGAATGCTGTTCCTTTTGGTTTTGAATAGTAGACTGCTCCTCAACAAGGTTTTGAATGGCAGACTACTCTTCAATAGGGTTTTGAACGGTACACTGCTCCTCACCAGAGTTTGGAATAGCAAACTGCTTCTCAACAAGGTTTGGAATAGCAAACTGCTCCTCGACAGGGTTTTGAACAGCATGGTGGACTTGAGTCCCCTGAACCTTTTTCTTGAGGGGTCTTTTCGGAGTGGTTGCATGTCTCACCCCCGAAGTCCTTTTTACCCCCTTCCTCATTTTCAAAATCGTGATCTGTTGTCGAAGTCGAACTATCACGTTCAGTAATCTTTGTTGTTCTTTCTGTAATCTCTTAATTTCTTCTATTTCCTTAGAAGGAACAATTATCTATTTACTCGGGCCTGGACTGCTATCTCAGTCAATTCCCTGTTTTTCTCCTTGGGGTGCTCCTTCGTTGTTCTATTCGGGTTGCTCAGGAGTAAAAACCCTAGTCGGTTCTGTTATTTCCTGGGTGACTTCTTTTTCCACCCCTTCTTCTTCCTGAATTTATTCCGGTGTAGTCTGGCTAGGAACTGATTGTTCCTCCTCTATACCACTTTTCCCTCCTATCATACTTTCATCATGAACAGGCTGGTTCTCTTTTTCTACCTCCTCGTCATGTAAATCTTCAGGTGCATTTTTGTCCTGAGCAGAGTGTTATTTTGGTTCTTCTTCAACATGGAGGTCTGGTGGGCTGAGAGGTTGGGCATATTCACCCATATTGGCCAAAATTTTGGCCAATTCATCTTCTTGCAATGGATTTTGCAATAGGTTGTCTTCACGCTGCTCTGTTTCTTCCTTCTCCTGCCCAGGTTGCTCAGTCTCTTCCTCCATTTCTCCTTCCTCATTTCCTTGCATTCCTTTCTCATTCTCTTCTCCTTCCAATTATGGGGGTTGCTCATCCCCTGAATCATCTATCTCTACTAGTTGGCTAATATCCCCTTGGGAATTTTCCAGCCTCCATCTAATCCGTGCCAATCTGACTAATTTCCTTCATTTCAATGGTCTATCTGGTGTACAGGTGGCATGCTTACGTTTTGGGGATGGCATAGTCGATCCCCCGTCTATCATGGTAATTAGCTCTTCCCAGCTGCTCTATTGTTGAGCGAGGCTATGGCTAAGTATCAACCATATCAACCCATGGTGACTTACTATTGATTCTACATGCAACGCCTTTTTTATGCTTAGGGAAACATCATGAAGTAATGAATTTAAAAATGTAGGTAAGTTTACAGAGCATTTATGTTTTAATACGGCTAAAAGTTTAAGGTGTCGTGGTCTTACCATGTCTTTCCTGCCTTCACAGGTGATGTAGCTCTGGATGATCTTCGCCAATTCTACCCATGGCTCTCCCAATGTTGCTGGTAGAACTCCCTTTCCTCTGACTGTCAGGTTCTCGCCTTCATCCTCGAATATTTTCATGATCTTTTTCAATCTCTCCTTCTTTAACGTCCACACAGGTCCAGTGGCTGGCAGTCCCGAGACCTCTGCAATTATGTCATTATTGACTGCTATGTGTCTCCCCCTTACTGTGGAGTGATCTTCTTGCAAGTTATGCAAGAATTCTATTGCTACAGTCTCATTGGATTCCTGTAAATAATTGAGATAAATCAACCAACCTTCTCTTGCCAAGATTTCCCATGCAACATCAGAGACTGTCAATACTTGTGGTTCTCTCCGAATTGATCTTCCTCCCATGCTTTTGGTTTCACTGTAAAATCTCAGAGATGGCAATGGAACAACAAGCTATTCAAACTGTTAGAACACAGAGAAACTAACAAAACAGCGGGACTCACTCAAATCCTGAGTCACTTACTAATTGCCGCAGAGCATACTACGGAAATGGCTTAGGAACAGCAAGCCATGCAAATGGAAAAAACAATATACCGTTGAGCCTTGCTATTCCCAAGTAAACAATTTCCCGAATATTAGTCTGACATGTATACCAAGAAATGATGAGGTTACCTGCCTCCCCCTGCAATGTAATAGGTTGTCCTCGGCTGTCAAATGAGGGAGCGGCGTGCCGAACTGCCAAATTACAGAGTCATAAAGGAACAACGTATGCCAAAATACCATGTGTTGCAAAAGGAGAAGATTGCCGAAATCGAGGTGTATAGTTAGATTTCTTAACAAATAAGAGACTGTTGTGATATGATGAGAGATTGGGAGGACAGGACAACTGACATGCACACAGAGTGTAATGCGGTCATTATCAACTTTTCTATCATGATTGGTTATAATAGATTTTCATGTGTTTAATGGTTTGGGGAAATAATATACATAATCTTATGTGACATATTACAAAGGTATAAGAGACAGAAGAGTGTTGATGATTACTATTGGTATATAAAGAATGTGACTTCAATACCATTAACAAAGCTCTACTGCCGACAGGTGTCCATAACCTTGACAGAGTTGTTTGTTTCACCCATGGAACCATGATCCTTTATGTATGCCTAGGAAGTTTTGTGCAATGTCAAAATGTAGGCCATTATGCTGGCTTGGTGACCAGTTAAATCATAATGCCATTCACCAAGAAGGAGTGAAAGGTGGGCAGGCCCGCTTGTGATGAGACCTCCTGTTCCAAGGACTCTTTATTTTGTTTAGATGTGCCTCTTGGACCATGTCCCTGGTGTGGTGGCCATAGTGGGAATGCCACTTCACTTTCTTCCTTATGATTATGGTAGGCTGGCCCCTGATGAGACCCCCTATCCTACATTTGACAACCCATAAGTTATATAAACTTTTTCTATTTTTTTTTATAAAGTACTCCCTATTTATACACAAAGGGTGGTTCAACACTCCTTAAGAGTAGGAATGGTGGAAGAAGTCTTAACATCTCAATAGAAAAATACATACCCTTTGTTCTTATTCCTTAATAATGATCAAAGAAGATTATGAGAATTTTAAAAAGAACCAACATGATAAAGATAACCAATCATATCAGTATTAGTATAATAATTACAGCAAAAATAATGGATAATTGTGTCCTTTCCTCTTTCCTCTTACCAATTCAAAGTAATTTCTTGTAAAAAATAGCGATTTTATATAATTTACTAATTTCAATATGTTGTAGTTTTGTATCCATTGCATAAGTGCATAGCTATGTTCCAAAAGACTTGAAACAACAGGAACAGTAAGCATCTTTAAATTGGAACAGCGAGGAGAGCAAGCATAAGTAAAAGGAATACGAGAATGTTGTTATTTCAAAAAAAGGAAGAGCAAAAGAATACAAGTGTGTTCCTTTGTAAAAGAAACAATAGAAAATGCAAGTGTTGTTCCTTTCGAAAAGGAACAAAAAAAATCAAAAGTGTTGTTCCTTTGGAAAAGGAACAACAGAAAATGCAAATGCCGTTCCTTTGGAAAAGGAACAGCAAAAATCAAAAGTGTTGTTCCTTTGGAAAAGGAACAGCAGAAAACGCAAATGTCGTTCCTTTGGAAAAGGAACAACAAAAATCAAAAGTGTTGTTCCTTTAGAAAAGGAACAACAGAAAATGCAAATGTCATTCCTTTGGAAAAGAAACGGAAAAAATCAAAAGTGTTGTTCCTTTAGAAAAGGAACAACAAAAAACGCAAATTCCATTCGTTTGGAAAAGGAACAACAAAATGAAAGTGAAAAAGGAATGGAAAAATGAACGGCTGACCCAAAAGGTGTTGTTCCTTTGGAAAAGGAACAACAAAACGAAATTGTTGTCCCTTTGGAAAAGGAACAGCAAAAACGACAGTGTCGTTCTTCTTGAAAAAGGAACAGCAGAAAAAAAATGCAAGTGTTGTTCTTTTGAAAAAAAAGGAACAGCAAAAACAATAGAATTGTTATAAGTAGAACTTCGGCGTAAATCACATAAAGAGAGACATTTGTCGACATGTTTTGAACCAACCAGTGTGGTTCATCGTCAGGATAAGCTGAAGAAATAGATCCAGCTTTGTATGTTAAATAGTCTGAGCAGAGCCTCCAACGACTATCTTGACCAACGCTAATTTTGACTTAGGGACCACAGTCAAAAAGTCAAATCGATAATTTAATGGGAGTTAGTTATTATACCTTAAATTATATAAAAGAAATAATTATAGTTGTTGTTTACATTATTAGTTTATTAAAAAATGTAACTTACATTGGAATTAATTAGATCAAAGATAATTATAGGATGATAGTTAGTTATTCATAACTATATATTACTAAGAAAGTTATATTATATCAAAAAATAATATATTACATATATATTATTTTTTGATATATATAACTTTCTAGTAATATATAGTTATTATAACTAACTATCATACTATCAGGCTCTGCTCAGACTATTTAACATACAAAGCTGGATCTATTTCTTCAACTTGTCTTGACGATGAACCACACTCGTTGGTTCAAAACGCGTCGACAAATGTCTCTCTTTATGTGATTTATGCCGAAGTTCTACTTATAACTATTATGGATCACAGAAGCCTCAATTCAACAATAGAATTATTGCTGCTTCAAAAAGGAACAACAAAGTGCTAATACACAAATATGTACAGAAAATGATTTAACAAAACAAAGAAATTATGTACAAAGTGTAAAAACAGGTGAATCACTTAATGAACCACAGGTGAGGAAGATTTCTCTTCCTCCTCCAAAATTTGCATGTTGGAGTCTTTGCATAGTTGCTGATAGAAGGACGCCCAAGTAAGTGTTTTACGATATAGTCGAACTCGGTGGTTGTTTGCCTTGAAGGTATATCCAGATCCATCAATGGTGGTTACAGTAAGGGTGCCATTATTATGTACCTTCTGGATTTCATATGGCCCCAGCCAACAAGTCTAAAGTTTCCCGGGAAAATCCTAAAACCTGGAATCGTATAAAAGCACCCAGTCTCCTCTGTGGAAGACTTTATTTTTAATGAGAGAATTATGCCATTTAGCTCACTGTTGTTGGATTAATGCAGTGTTTTGGAGGGCAGAGAGCCTGATTTCATCTAGCTCATTGATCTGTTGTAATCTATTAATCTGTGCCTCGTTTAGATCTAGGCCAACTTCTTGTGTTATTCGTAGTGTTTGGATTTCAAATTCTATGGGAAAAATGGGTTCCTTTCCAAACACCAATTATTATGGTGAATAGCTAGTAGTGCTTCTCCATGATGTTATGTAAGCCCACAAGGCTTCTGGTAGTCTTGCAGCCCAATCACGTGTATGTGATGCAATGGTTTTTGTTAAGATTGCTTCTATTATTTTATTGTTGCTTTCTACTTGACCATTTGCCTGTGGGTGGTATGGAGAGGTAACTTTGTGCCGGATATGATAATTTTTTAGTGTTGCAGCAATCTTGTTACCAGCAAACTGTGGTCCACCGCCTGTAATTATATCTCTTGGAATCCCATAGCGCACAAATATATGGAACAAGAACTGTATGAAAGAATGCTCTGTAGCTCTCGGCAATGCCTCTGCTTCAACCCATTTTGTGACATATTCTATTGCTACCAAAACATGCGTTTCTGGTTCGTGGATGGGTTAATTGGTCTAACGAAATTGAGGGCCCATTGCTCGAATGGTTCAATAACTAGCTGTGGATTCAAGGGCATTTCGTCAGACTGACCAGGGCGTCCTACTCTTTGGCAACTGTCACAGGCTTGAACAAACTTCTTTGCATCTTTGAAGATTGTGGGCCAATAATACCTTGTTTGCAAGACCTTATGCCCAGTTCTGCAATTGGCGAAATGTCTGCCACATGGTCCGTCGTGGCAGGCTTTTAAAATATCAAAAATTTCATCCTCGCAGACACATCTCCTCATGTGCATATTTGCCCCTGTATGGAACAGGTAGCCCCCAATCCAAGAAAAGCGAGCACTTCGTTGGACAATCTGTTTTCATTCATTGGGGGTTAGATGTTTCGGTAATTTACCTACTACTAAGTAATCCGCAACATCAGCATACCATGGTGTTTTAACAGTGACAACAAACAAATGCTTATATGGAAATTGATCTTCAACTACTGTTGTGTCCACTGGTTTTGGCATTCGTGAGAGAAATTCAGCTACAGGATTTTCTTTTCTAGGTCAGTCCTTGATTGTAATATCAAATTCCTACAATAAAATCAGCCATCTAGTTATTCTGCCATTTGTGATTGGTTTATTCGCTAAATATTTTATGGCAGAGTGATCTGTGTACAAGATAACAAGATATCCAGTAATGTAATACCTAAACTTATTGACAGCATGTATTACAGCTAGAAATTCATTTTCAGTAACAGTATAATTTAACTGAGCAGAAGATAAATTCTTACTAATATAATAAATTGCATATGGTTTTTTATCTTCTTCCTTCCCAAGGAATACTCCAATAGTTGTATCTAAGGCATCTGATGAAATTTGAAATGGCAAGTCCCAATTTGGTCCTCGAAGGACTGGGGCTGTGGACACAAGCTTCTTCAGATCCTGGAAATCACGTTCACATTTTTTTGTCCAAAGAAAGTCAACATTACCTGTGAGTGCATATAGAGGAGCAGCAATATGCGAAAAATGTTCTATAAACCTTCTATAATAACCAGAAAATTCAAGAAAACTGCGTACCTCTGTTTGAGTGGTAGGAGTAGGAATTAGCAAAATTATTTGAATTTTAGTTGGGTCTACATGTATGCCAACTGGTGAGATATAATGGCCTAGGATAAGTCCTTCAGTCATCATCATATAACATTTTTCATGGCTCAAACAAAGTTTGGTGGAAATGCAGCGCTGTAGGACTTTTTCCAGTGTGTCCAATGCTGGGTCAAAATCATCTCTGTATGGTGTAAAGTCATCCATATATACTTTGAGTCCTTCATTTCTTAAGTCTGAAAAGATGCTGACGATAGCCCTTTGAAATGTGGCAGGAGCATTGCGTAAGAAAAAAGGTAGAACTCTATAAGAAAATGTTCCCCAAGGACAAGTAAAAGTGGTTTTGTCTTGGTCTTCAGGGGCAATCTGAATCTAATTGTATCCACTGAAGCCATATAAGAAAGAAAATAATTTCTTTCCTGCCAAAGTGTCTAATACTTGGTCATGAATGGAAGGGGAAAGTGGTCTTTTTGTGTTGCTTTATTTAGCTCTCTATAATCTACACAAATCTCCTCCACTTTCCATTTTTCTTTGGTACCACCACAAGTGGAGAGACCCATTTACTATCGAAGATAGGGTAGATGAAGTTGACATCAAAAAGTTTTTGAAGTTCAGCTTTTACAACATCTTTTAGATGAGGATTAAGTCTCCTTTGTGGTTGATGAACAGGTCTCGCATCTTTTTCTATGTAAATGTGGTGTGTACATAATTGGGGATCAATTCCTTTCATATCAGGGTAGTCCCATGCAAATGCTTCTTCATATTTCCTCAATAGTTAGATAAGCTTCTCTTCTTGTTTAGAAGTTAGGTTGGCATTAATGTTTAAAGTCTTTCCTGGCACAATGTCTACAATTTTGCTATTTGAAATAGAAGTAGTGGGTATTGTTTGTTCATGTGTATCTTTAAGAGGATCTTCTTCTAATTCATTATCAAACGTTGCTTCTATCATGTGACATTGTATGTGGGATCTAGGTTTAGCTTGGCTAATATAATTGTTAATGGCATTATCTTCTATTTGGTCTTTGAAATCAAGGGCCTCTTTTATAGTTAATGGAGATCTAATATTTTCAGTGAGGTATGATATAGGATGCTTGTTAGTTTTATTATTGTGACACTTGGATACGCTGGAGGGTATAAAGCTAGGTTCTTGATATTTTCCCCTCTAGTTATGGTCATATTTTCTTATCGGCAGTAAATGTAAGCATCAGTAGTTGCAAGCCAAGGTCTGCCTAAAATCAATGGATGTCCATCAAGTCGGCTTTTGGGGTTTATTATCAGAAAATTGGCTGGATACTCCCAGGAGTCAACGGATACCATGACATCATGTAGTGTGCCCTCTGGCCTAACCACGGATCAGTTAGCCAATTCTAATAAAGTATAGGTTAGTTCTACTGATGTGATGCCCAGCTTTTGGCAAGTGGTAGTTGTTAAGATATTGATTGCAGCTCTTAGATCAACTAAGGCATTTGAGAAAGTTTGACCATAGATTTGTACGGTTACTATTGGATTTCCTGGGTCCTCGTATTTAACAGGTGTTTCTTTTCCTACTAATAAGTTGGATAGAGTGCCAACTACTTGGACTCTTCGATTATTTGTTATTTTCCTCCTTGGTTTCTTTATACATAATTCTTTGATAGTCTTTGCATATATCGGGATGTCTTGAATGGCTTGGAGGAATGGAATTTTTATGTACAGGTTTTTTAATTCTCCCAGAGTGTCAAAATGAGGATATTGCATAGGTTGAGGTATAATTGATCATTCTAGGAATGGGGGAGAGGATGTGGTTGCTTGATTATGGATTTGTTGTCTGGTCACATCATCTTCTTGTGGGGGTTGTTCTATAGGTAACTGATTTTCACTTTGAGCTTTTTCATCTCCCTCTGTTTCGATGATGCACCCAGATCTCAATTGAAGGTCATTACACTCCCTTAGATCGGTTCCTATTTCTAGTGTTTCAATTATTTGGATAGATTGGACCGGTCTATTATTCGGATTAGGATTGGTTTGGGCTAGGAGTTGCAGTCTTAAGTTAGGCTGGGGGTTTTGTTGTGAGGCTGGCAGTGTAGGTTGAGAGTGGGATGGTTCCTACTAGCTGATTCATCAGTCTTTGCCAGTTTGTCTACCAGGCTTGACTCTGTGAAGTAGGAGGGGTCCATTGTGCTGGATATACATTATTTTTCCAATATGGTGGGGTATAGGGAAAATTTGGCCAATTGGGTTGGCTTGGTTGATTCGACCATGGAGATGATGAAGGGAATGATTGTTGTGACCAATTCGAGAATGGAGTTTGCTTTTTCCACATTATATTATATTGTTGAGCATGATATTGTGGAGGTTGAAAAGAAGAAGCTTGGTCTAAAAACATACCTGATTGTTGTGGCTACTATTGATGGCGCCGATTGAGTAGGTACACCGATTCTGGCTCTTCTTCCACTTCCTTGTACACTTCTTTCAATCCAGGAAGTGAGGGACATCGTTCCATAGAATGATCTTTCGTACAAATGGCACAAACTTGGACTACATCTAATGGACACTCCTTATGGTTGTGCTTCTTCATGCATAAAGGGCAGAAGATTGCCAAATTCTATTCTTCCTCTGCTTACTTTTGTTTGGCCTACATAATATCAAGTTGTGTTGTCAGTGTCCCCAATATATCAATTTTAAAATTTTCTAATAAATTTCCAATTTCTACACGAGTTACTCCTTCTATCAAAATTATATTATCTCTTACAAACTGATCATGTTCTGCTGGTTTTAGCCTTGTGCTTCCTCTCGAGCTCCTGATACATAAATCAATAAAGTCAGCAAAATTTTCTTGATAAATACATCCTTTTCCCATAATATTTAATGTTTCAATCCACTGCTCCTTCATTCCCCTAATTAGTGATGTTTTCAATACATTATCAGGTAAGGGTAATGATGCATAAGGAGATCTTTGAAGATTATACTGGAAACATTCAACATACTCTTCTAATGTTTCATTTGGTCTAGCTACCATCTGGAATATTTCATCTTTTAACTCTCTAGACCTACAATAATCCTGATATTTTTTTAAAAAAGACTCCTTCATTTGATCCCAGTTATTTATAACACCACCACCCAATCCCATAAACCATCTTAAAGCAGCCCCTTTTAATGTAGAGGGAAATAATTTCAGTTTCTAGGGATCGGTGGTGTAGTCACATCCTCTACACAACACGTCAAATTCAAGCAGGAATGCATCTGGATCCTCTAATGTAAGACCATGGAATGTAGGGATATGCTGAAGAGGAATTGCTTTCATAGGTGCATTAGCTGCAGTATCCACAATGGGGTATTGTAGTGTAGAGGTTTGGGCGTTTGGCTGATTTTGGGCCATTTGGTCAAATATATGCCAATAACCTTCTGGGATATCTAGGAGGGTATTCCTAGGTTGTCGAGGGGAAATGGCTTTAACGGGAATGGCCTTAACAACACTTCCTTTATCTAGGATAATGAGAGTACCTAATTTCTGAGGGGATTTAGGTTCTTCAGCTTCGCTATAAATTATTTTTGTAGCACTTCCCTTATCTGGACTGCTTAATGGCTGAATTACCCCAAGAGGAGATCTTGGTTCTTCAATTTCTCCTGCCTCTCCTCTTCCTTCACAGAGGTTGCTAAGGTTCCCTTCTTGCAATGGTTCCAGGCTAGAATTTTCAATTTCTTGAAAATCTTGCTCTTCAGTTTGACTGTGCACCTCAGCAAAGGCTACAGATGGTGATCATGTGGCCTGAAGGGAACTAGTAGGTTGTCTAGAAGTAAATTTTCTAGGTCCTACTGAAGGCTGAGATTCAACTTTCTTAAGGATTTCATCTATAAAGGTCGATCGGCCAAGGGTCACCGGCTCCTTAGCTTTGTCAGGCTTGGGTAGAGGTTTAGGATTCTTTTCTGGCTTTTTCTACTTAGTCATGCACACAAATTAACTGCTAAGTTCTACCCAAACAAAACAACAACAAATCTGCAGTAAAGCGGGCAGGGGAGCAAGGCTATTGCATACTCCACACGCAGGTTCTTACCTTTCATTTTTAAAACCCAATTCCTTTCTAGCAGGCTCTTACACTACTCTGAAAAGAGACAAATGGCTACACTCTTTCCCTAGCAAGGGCGCCAAAATGTCGAGTCATAAAAAGGGTATTTTTCACCTCTGATTAGCTCACATTAGTTTGTTAATCCAGGAATGTTTTGTTATTTCAAAGAGTGTCTCAGTTTGAGGCTGTCATTTGTCAGAGTAATGCTATTAGTATAATGCTCAAAATAAAAGAGTAAATGCATGATTAAAACAAGATCTACTTATAGTAAAGCACTTTAAAGTTGAAATCATGCATTCAGGAAACTAAGCAATTTATCAGTCAAGGGTCCAGTAACAATAACGCATCCCTCTGTAAACTGATGTAACTAAAGACAATCAAGGAACAGATCGTCAATCTGGGGAATAGACAACAAATGCCAATGGCCACTACAATTTAGATCGTTTCGCACACCAAAGCAGTGATAACGCAAATAATCAGGGAATGGAACAACAACTAGGAAATGTAACAGCAACTAGGAAATGGAACAGCAACTAGAAAATGTAACAGCAACTAATTCTTATGAACAACAACACCTTAATCTTTAGAGATAAGTGCAGCAACTGTATCCTACAGAAATCAGGTAGAAATTCTTATTCTAAAGGTAAATCGGACAACACACGGAAATAGAACGGCAATTGATTAGCAATGAAATATAAAATAGTACTCAAAGCCAAAATGTAAGTGACGATAAACCAAGATAAATAACACACACCACACACCTTAATATTGAGAAAAACAGTAATCTGATTTCGATACCACAAATATTAATCTTAGTTATAAAGAATAGTGATTGCAATTCGTAATGGAACAACAATGTCAGTTGAACAACAATAGAAACTAAATGTAAACCATAGATGAATACAACAATACCAACTTACGTATGCTATAGCACGATTACTTTATAATTGAACAACATTAACGTTCCATAAAGACCAACAATATTAGATTAATGATTAAAGGAACAACAATGCATTACAAAGCTAGAGTGAGCAATACAGAATTCCTGTTGTAGAGAACGAGATCGCTTAGTCGAACATAAATCAAATATAACAGAGCCGTGATGTAAAATAACAAAACATATCAGATTACCGAACAAGGCTGATAATGGAAACTACCCACAAACGAAAGGTAATAGTACAGGAGCAAGTGTTCCAACAGGGCCAGGCCCTTAGCGTCCAGGGACGCACCGCTTGAGGTTATTCCACGATCAAAGGTGAAACAACATCCAGGTTTATATTAAAGCATTAAAATAGAGTGACAGTGGATCACTTCTCAACGAGAGTCAATGATCAAAGTCTCAAATTCAAAGCAAAGTTACACAGAAAATGACAGCAGATCCCCCCTCGGGCTAGCAGTGCTGCCCCTTTTTATAACAGCTAAGGCGAAGATATCAATGAGACAAAAATAGTTAAAGCAACGAACCCTCAAGATCAAAGGATCCTGAGGGATTTGCCAAACTGTTAATTCATATTTATCCCTTTGCTTTCTTGCGCTGAGTTGATATCTCCATTTCCTTTCCCTGGCTGATATGCTTTAATTTGGATCGCCTTGTTTGCATGTGGTTCCCCACCAAAGGGACAACAGTTAACCTGGCCCCGTCTTTTTCTTTGGAATGAAAATATTCCATTTTTCCTTTTTCCTACAAAAGAAATGGCAATTATCAGTGTTTTCCGTGTTGCATATTACTCCTATAGATTTTGTCAGTATTTCTTATTATCTACCTAGTTCATGATGTAAAGGCGTTGAAAAGATGCCAAAATAATCGACAAAAACATACCTTCTTTAATACTCCACACTAGGACCATCCTCTTCCCTTACTAACCCATATTCAATTATTGATTATGGTTCTGAATATTGTGATACATTTGTAGATTTGTCAAAAGAAGAAACTTTTGTTGAAGTTCCTCAACTAGAATAAAATCTACCATCAACACCAGCAAAACATGTATAGGAGAAACCCATTTCAAATAATTCCTTAAGGAGGATCCTTAACAAGAGAAAGCATCCTGGTAGATTTGGCTATGACAAAATTGATTTCTACTATCTAGACTTAAATCAACCATTGTTTCGAGGAATCTCTCTTTTGAGTAATGCCATTTCAGAAGATCCACAACAATTTTCTGATGATGTTGAAATTTCCATGGTAGAAGAGTATTATTCTTTAATGAAGAATCATACTTTGGATATTTCTCCCTTTACAAAGGGTTGTAAGTTGGTATGTTGCAAGTGGGTCTACAGAACCAAATATATAGTAAATGGATTTGCAAACAAATATATGCAATGTCTTGTGGCTAAGGGATTTTCACATGTTGAAGGAATTGAATATTTTGAGACTTTCACCCTTGTTGCCAAGATGGATTCTATTTTTCTTGTGCTTCCTCTCACAACCTCCCAATGTTGGTCAATTTACAAGATGGATGTAAAGAGTTCCTTTTTGTATGGAAATCTACATGATGATATTTACATCGAGAAACCCCCTTGTTTTCAAGCTTTGATTATCCTTGCACAGTCTCAAACAAACTCCTAGAGCTTGGTATGAGAAGACAGACATTTTTCTACTTTATTTAGGGTTCAATCATTGCCACTCTTATTCGATATCCTATACTGAGAGACAGGGCTTTGATTTATTTATTAAAGTTATGTATGTGGATGATATGATTTGCGCAAGGAGTTCTTCATCTTTGATTCAAAATGTTTTTTTTTTAAGGAACATGTATTGATATTCATTGAAAATCATCTAGTTCGAAGGCAAAAACCTTTTACATCAAATGCAATTTTTCTCCCTTTTGAATACTAAAATTCCCACCCCATTACATTCCGAAATTTATTCAAAACACAAACTAATATACTAACAAGGTTTTCCCCATATTTCCTATAAAAAAATCCATTAAAAACTATATATATATCTATATATATATATATATAATATATATATATATATATCCTAGTTCTCCTCAGTCGAAATGACTTTGTCTTCCTTTCCATTCTTAGCTTTCTATATGTAATTTTCCCTCATATCATCAGTACTCAAACATAGTGCCTCAGCTTGTTGCACATTTTTGTCCTCGGATTCTGTAGAGATTGAATTAGGTTCCTCATTGACTACAATTGGCTGACCACTATTATTGTCAATTCCTATGAACTAATGACATCCATTGAATTCCTCATTGCACACCATTTCAATGTTGTACAACCTTCATCTGAGACTCTCCACCTTGAATTGCATCATTTTTGTTGCTAACTGTAAGCACTCCAACATACCTAACCAAGGAGAGATCAACTCGTTATTGGTCCTAGATTCATTCAGCTGCATTTCTTCTTGGTGGGAGGTAAGCGTAATCAGGAACTCAAATGCCCTTGCTATCATGGCTAAATAGGAATTGGGATGATCACCTGCATCTCCCTCTGTGTGCTCCATTATCTCATAAAAATGTTACAAATGTCATCCCAACACAGTGAGAGATTGAGATAAGTTTTCCTTCTCCTCCTGAATGCCTTCCTGTTCCTTATATGTCGATGCATTTCCTTTTCCGGGCCTGCTCCAAAGCCTCATTAGATTTATGTTTGTTGCATGCCTCCAATCCACTTGCATCAGATATGTTAATGGTTCAACGTGAAGATTCTACCAAATTGACCTTCTCCCTCTGCCAAATTGATATGACCTTACCAAATTATGGTTTTCATACAATTGTACAATAACAAAAATAAAATCACCTTTAATGAAACTAATGTGAAATGAGACTGATTTAACTCCACCATCTGTTCACTGATCTTGAGCTTAGTGCACCTCTAGGTCTATCCTATTTCTAATTGCACTTGCATCATTATGGAAGGGGCTTGAATGATAATCCTTCCTCATTTATTTTCAAATATCCAGGTTTTAAGGTTACTCCTAAATTTTCCATTTGGCCAGCCATTTCATAAATATGTTTTTTGAAGCGGTAAAAATAAATGGAATCAAATTAATCCATTAGTAATTTTCTCCTATGAAACAACATTGGGATCTAGGGATGTTCTATTGTATGACAATTTATTGCTTGTTGAATGAAAATTTTGGAGTCTCCAAAGGCTTTTAATTCTTTCTTTCCATTGGCTAATGCTAGTTCCAATCCTTTCCATAATGCCATATGTTTCTCTTTATTAATGGTCTTCACCCCTAACCCTCAGGAATATTTTATTTCCCTTTCTTCATCAAGGTGATAAACAACCCCTCCTTCTCCTAGCTCCTTGGGGTTGTCTTTCAAGGTGTAATCGAAGAAAAGAACTGGTTGTCCTAATTTCTTCACCCAAACTAATAATTCCTCTAGTTCCATTCTAATATAAAATTGTTTCAAGTTCTATTGTTTGTTTCTGAATCTGCTAGAATGAAACAGGGTTAGAGATAATTTCATCCATTCTTTTTCAATTGAGAGGTTAATTCCTCCAATTCTTCCTTCTTATATCCCAGACTAATATGGTTTCATATAATGTTGGCTTTGTTTTAAGGGTTGTTCCCTGTGAGTTTGATAGCTTGTTATGGAATATTACATGATTATGTGCTATCCATGTTTCCCAACATAAAACTTTTGAAAGGGCCATCCAACATCTATACATCACCGAACTTGCCTTTCTTTTCCAGTGAAGTCTTTGAATCTAGTTTAATAACATGGTTTCCCACATTTCTGGAATGGTTGTCAAACTCACAATTAGATCTAGTGATAACCTCCATACTTCCACTACAAAGGGACACTGACAAAGTAGATAATGGATGTCTTCTTTAGCTTGATAACATATCACACACCATGATAGACCTTGAATTTTCCTTTTCTTCAATTTTTTGCAATTATGATTTTCTCATGAACAATTTCCCAACAAAATAGGTTGACCTTTGGCATCAAATCATGATTCCATATTATGTTCCATATGGTGTTATTTCTGCCCTACAAAGTATCCCTTATGAGTAGCTTATACCCCTCCTTTACTATGTAATTCCATGTCTTTCTTGGTTTCCATATCCTCTAATCCAATCTTGTTGTGACTACTGGGGCTTGTCCTATTAGTGCATTGATCATTAAATCCTAGTCTTGTTGTAAAATGGATGGGATACTAATCTTATTCCATCCAATCCATCTTCCTTGCCTGCCCCACCTCGTTATGTTGGAAATTGTGCAGATTTGTTTCCTTCCATCCATTGAGTTTGGCTTCTAGATTCTTCAATGTCTTGCATAATTGTTACTACTAGTTTGCAGTCCTTTCTCAAATGTATTCGGGCCCCATTCCTAGCCTCCCACCCTAGATGGTCTATAATAATAAAGATAGACTCTCTACATAGCCTCCAAATCTTAGATCCTTTTTTTGGCCATGATTCCTACTCAGGATGCAGAATGTGTTTTTTATGAAATTATTTCCTCATAAGAAAGGCTCACTTCCACCACTCTCCCATATTTGAGAGAATTCTCCATACTATCTTCACTACCAATGCTAAATTCATTAATTCAGGGTCTCTTACTACCAATCCTCCTCCTAATTTTGGAAATTGAGCAGTCTTCCAATTGACTAAATGGAAAAATCACTCATTATTTCTTCCACCTTTCCATAAGAACTTCCTTATCATTCCACTGAGTCGATGAATGAATCCTTTCAGTGCTAGAAGCCCTAAGCCCATATGTATTGGGAGAGAGGAAAATATTTATTTGATTGTTATCACTTTTCAAGTTGTGTTTATCCACCACACTCCCCATCCTAGTAATAACCTCCTCCCATTCCTCTGCATTGGCTTATCCCAAGGAGATAGGAATGCACAGATATTTGAAGGATTTTCATTCAGGATTGGTTGAGAAATCGAAGATGTTGGCTATATCTTGGAGTATTATATCTTCATTGTTCTACCCATATATTTGGAACTTTATTTTGTTTACCATACCCCCTAAGAGACTGAAATAATCATCTAAGATTTGTTTAAATATTGTTGTGACTATTCTTGAGGCTCCTCCTAGAAGGAGGGTATCATTGGAATATTGAGAGTGGTTCAGCTCCTTTACATTCCTAGCGATTCTTAATTCCATTAATTTTCCCTCCTTCCTTTCTTATTCTATATTTATGATAAGACTTTAAGCCATTATGATGTACGGGAGAGGGGAAGAGGGCACCATTGTTGAATTCCTCGAGAGGCTCTAAAAACACTCATGGTCCTACCATTAACTAAGGGGGCTATCCAAGGAGAGCTAATACAAGCCTTTGCCCACCTTATGTATTTATCAAAAAATCATAGCTTTTCTAGCACTAAGAGGAGCAAAGAATGTCTTACCCAATCAAATAAATAGGCCATATCCAACTTCATCACCATGCCCTTTTCCTTTGCTTCCTTACTTGAGTGGATTTCCTCCTAAACGAGAATTATATTATCTAGAATCTGTCATTGTTTCATGAATCCTCCTTGATTCTCCGATATTATATTAGGAGTACCTTTTTTAATCTAGATGCCATAACTTTGGTTAAAATTTTATAAACATAATTACATAAAGAGATCGACCTAATTCTTGATAAATTAATCAATTTGGATTCCTTTATAATTTTAGCCACATCCTCTTTTATAATTTCATATACCAACACTTGATTGAATTGCTCAGTTACTATTTGTGGAACGTTTTGCACAAACCTTTGCACCATATCCCTATCTAATTATTGGTCTTCCTTATATAATAAATTGAAATGTTGATAAGCTTCTTGTTTTATGTCCTTAAAGGTGGAAGGTGATCCCTTACCCTATTGTTAAGTTCATGTCCTTTAGCTTACTTATGAAAAAATCAGTGTTGTGATCACCAAATTGTAACTGTAAACTCTGTGATGTTAACCTCCGGCATTCCTCCTCATGATGATTGAAAGAAAATATTTTTTTGTTAGCTCTCATTCTTTCTTTAAATCAAAGGATTCTATTGGAATACTCTCCATCATTTTTTGGTGTTGATCGAGTTTCTGCACTAAATTGTGTCATTTATGTCCTAGAGGAATATAGCTAGATTTTAGCCATTGCCATAGAATTCTATTCACACCTTCAATTTGATGTTCCCACATAAAGGAAGGTGAACTAGTTATTGGTGATCTCCATGCATTCCTAATTAGGTTGGGGAGTCCTTCCTCATTGAACCAATTTGGATTATAATGAAAAGGGATGGGGCCAAGAAATTCCATATGAGCTAGAGAAAGAGAAATGGGGCGATGATCAGACTCATCTTGCACCAATATAAACAAAGAGAAATTTGATCCTGATAAAATTGTTAAGTTATGGTATGTTCTATGCTTATAACAGTTTACTTATTTTTCTTATTATATTCCACATATTAGCAATCACATGTACATAAAGTAAAGTGTAGATAGAACATTAAATGATCGACGGAAAACAAGCCAAGACAAGAGACACAAGATGTGGCCGCTAGCCAAGGAGAAACCACACAATGTGTGGGGAAACCCTTTGATCAAATCTTATTTTATCTTCAATAATTAAGAAGAGATTAATAGTACAATAAATCTGATTTATATCAATAGTAGCAAACCCTAGATTAGCAACATCAACATTAGCGGCTTCATAATCAAACTAGGGCAAACGATATCTCACAAAATGACCGTCAGATTGGCATGATTCCACCACCAAAAGTTGCGGCTTCTAGAGGAGGTTCAGATGAACCTATAGTGAAGTTTAGATGAAGAGATATTCTAGTACATGTAGGTCAATATTTAATTCTGTAGTTGTAGCTTCAATTTCAGTAGCTTCCGACTTCAAACTAGGGCAGTTGATATCTTGCAAACCGTCCGTCGGATTGACTTGATTCCACCACCAAAAGTTGCGGCTTTCAAAGGAGGTTCAAATGAACCTATAGTGTAGTTCAGATGAGGATATATTCTAGTTGACGTAGGTCAATATTTACTTCTGCAGTTGCAGCTTCAGTTTCGGAAACTTCCGACTTCATATGTGTGAGAGAGAGACCCTTTTCTGCTCAGTAGAGAAGAGAATCTTTTATGTGCAGTAGAGAGAGAGATGTGATGAGATGAGTGAGTCCAAATGAGGAAAAGTCCTCTTGTATTTATACACAACGTTGGTGTTTGAATAGATGTGTCTGTTGGGCTTCTGAACCTACATGAGTTGTAGGGCGGCTTGATAATAATTCCATAATCAAAATAAATTCATATCTCCATTAATACTTATCGGAATAGGATGATATTTATATCAATCCTACACCTCTCAATGAGAGGAATCTAGTAAAAATATTATCAGCCATGAATAAGATGACCCACATGAAGTTTTTCCCTGGTTGCCAATTTTAACACTCCCTCTCAACTAGGGAGAACTTCATCTGCAATCTGTCTATCGGTTGTTAATATTCATCCATCAAATGCACTGCCCTGTACAGCCTGACCCTTGCCCTGCTCTGCTCTATTCTACCTGTTGTACTTTGTCTTGTTCTGTCCTGTACTGATCTGTACTGTTTTTCTCTATTCTGCTCTACTCTTGCATTGTTCTATTCTGCTTTTCTTTTGTCTGAATTATGAAGAAGAAGAAATGATCAAGGATGTATCATACTGACTCAAGATCAGTCTCAGAGTATGTACCACTGGTCCCAGACCAGTGTCAACCAACCCGAAGTCAACGTCATAGTGAGTACAACTCCACTAGTCTCAAACCAGTATCATCTTCCACTGACTCAAGGTCAGTATTGGAGTGCATACCACTAGTCCCAGACCAATCTCAACTCACCCGAAGTCAGCTTCATA
>APFE031012520.1:136850-250471 GCA_000404065.3 Pinus taeda | reverse complement strand
TAAGAATTCATATCTATGGCTAATCCAGAAGAAAACATATTTAGAAATAGAGATTGAGCATAGGGTGTTTGAAACAAATCCTAGGCTATTCTTTTTCTCTATTTGCTAAGATTATGAAAACATAAGAGTTATGAAATACACAGGAAACACATACACAGTTAAGAGAAACTTATTGATTCAGCAAATGACACAAGAATTCTGCAACAAAACAGAGCTTTACATATCCATCTTCAGATAACGTTGGAACCAGAAATCTCCATCAACAATTTTTTTTATCAAAAAAGTCTTCAGAATACAACAGAGCTCTTCAGAATGAATTACACTACAACCGACCCTCAATGCGTTATCTGAGGGGATATATATACAAAATAGGGTAAAAAATATCTCAGTAGAGAGTTATGGTGCAATAAATTGCACCACCAACTCTTTTACAAAAAGTAAATGACAACATAAATATAGCATTCAATGCTGAGATAGCTAATATTTTTCTGTCAGACAGATTTGACTTTATGGCTCTGGAAAGTAGGCTGTAGCTATGCAGGTAACTCCATGTTAATTTAGCCTGTTGTCTGGTGCATTGCTGAGTCACCTGTACGGCTGCTTGCTGTACCTGTATGCTGATCTGCCTGCTAACCTGTCTGCTAACCTGTAACCTTTGATCTTTCTCAAAAAAGGCAATAAGCAAAGTGGAATTATCTGGGCAAAATCTCCAGCATTTCTTGCCACCAATCAGCTAGGGGTAGCTGACGCCTCCTCATTTTTACCACTGTTTCATCTGCCTCTGTATGTTTGTAAAAGTTTGGAGGGACTTCGAACAGATGATTTATTTCATGTTAAATAAAGAACAGATTTTCCAGCTTGTCATAGAGAGATTGCCCAGAGGGAGGCCCTGCTTCTTCTGTGGAACTGCTGGATGCAGTGATCTGGTTTTCAACATAATTGTTGATCCTTGTCATATACTGATTATATGACAGCAGCTGTCCTGTGCCAGTCACTAGGCTTGGCAGTCCTTTGTCATGTAGAATAGCCATTTTAGCTCTAAATTTATCTATCTCTGTCTTCATCTCCTGACACTTCCTCTCCAATGTCTGAGTAAAATTCCTTAAGGTCAATACCTTTTTGGTTGTGAGGATTGTATTTGTTCTGCTGCTTATTGGTAGACCAGCCAGTTCCTCTCTAGTGCGGTTATTGAGAAAATGAATCATTTTGGTGGCCTGCTCAGGCATTATTCCCAGGGCTGTCATGGCTCTCTGAATCTCCACATGAGCTACATCTATTAGCTCAACCTGTTCAAAAATTGCCTGAATGGACCTCCATTGGTCCTGTATAGATTGGCCAATTTTTGCCAAAATGATCTTCTTTATTTCTGCTAGGGTTTTACCTAGCATCAACTCCTTTTCCAGAGTTTTCACTTTGGCCTCCAAGGCCTTTATTTCTCTTTGCTTTTCTGCCACTGTCATCTTTGATTTGTCATAACTGGCCTCCAGCTTAGCCAGTTTTTCCTTGGCAATATTTATTTCAGTGACTTGAGTTTCCAGCTCTTTAACAGCCTTCATCAACTCCTCCATGCCCATGCTTGATTCTGCTGCTGCTGTTGCTTCTACTGTTGCTCCTGTTGTTGATGTAGCTGTAGTAGGTACTGGAACAACAGGAGGGGCTGCTGCTGCTTGTGTTGGAGGGGCAGGTGCAAGATTTGTTGAAGTTTGAGGGGGCTGGGAGGTTGATTCCCCTTGCTTGTCCTGCAGAGCTTTCTCTAATTCTGCCTCCATTTGTAGTATCCTTTGGTTCATAACTAGAAGCAGCTCCATAGCATTATCCACTTGCTTTTCTTGTGCAAGCTCTGTTGTTTCAGGATGGATGGTAGGAGGCAATTTTGCCTGTCTTCTTAGTGCAGCTATATCATCCTCTTTTTTCTTCATAAGGGCTCTAACACCCTTTGGGTCCTTTGGGTCATGTCCCAAATCAATAATTATGTCCTCCAGAGTCTTTATTATGTTGTCTTTTGCAGAGGAGGACAACCTCTCCAAATCAAGCGGTCTGTTTGTGTGCTTTAGGGATTCCTTTAGTTGATGGGCCAGCATTGCCCTGTCAACAAGTGTTGCATACACCATTTCCCCAGTCTGTTTGTGCAGCTCAATCTAATCCATGGGGTGTATGTCTTTAGAAAATACCTCCAGGTTTGTCCTGTAGTAATCTGCTATGGTCTTTGGATGGGGGACTTTAGGCTTCAGATGAGTGAAGATCATATTTTCTTCCTTCAGATCATAAGCAGCCATTAATCTTTGATTTTTGGCTGGGGTTGTATTCAGGAATTGTTCATAGAGCTGCACCCTTAACAACTCATTTTGTGCCTTGATCTCTTTGAAGCCTTCTTTGACTGTAGCTGGTTTTTTGCCCTGTTGTCTAGAGGAGGACACCTCTATGGTATGCTGCTGGGCCTGTTCTAGCTGAAATGAGCTAGTGGCAGTCTGTTGGCTTGTTTGCCTTTCTTTGTTGTGGCTTTTTGCCAGTTCTTCACTTATGTCTCCTTCTTCTGCCTCAGGGTCTACCCTCGGCCTCTTGGCCTCTGGCTGCTGTGATGACCCTGTTGGAGGTGTGATCTCCTCTCTGTCTCTCTTTTTCCCTCTCTCATCATTGAGGGGAGTCTGCAAAACTGGGTTTTGAGTTTGTTTAGTTTGTTGTGGAGGGGCCTGCTCTGATTGCTGAACCTTTGATGTGCTAGGCTGCCCTGTCTCTACCTCTTGTTGTTCATCCATCTTCTCCTTTCCCTTTGTTGTAGTTGTTGTTGTTGGAGCCTGCTGGATGTCCTGTGCAGCTGGAGCAGTAGAGGTGCCTTCTCCTGCTTGGACTGGTTGATTGAATAAGACCTGTTGACAAGAGTCTAAGTCAAGAGTTTTTTCCAAGTCCTTTACATTCTGCTCCATTATTTCTTCGTGAGTCAATTACTCTATAATTGATTCAGGCACCCATTCATCTTGATTAGCAAAGTGCTGTATTTGAGGGATTAAGCAATGCTTATAGGCTTGCAGCCTATATTTGACCCTCCTGGCACTGATGAAACCATTAGGGTCATAAGGGACCCACCAAAAGCTTTTCTTGAGTTTGAGCTGTTGTCCTAGTATTTGATCAGCTTCTTGCCAACCATCTTTTTTGTTCATGACAAATGGGCCTAGGTGGTCCCTGAACTTTAGGTTGGATTTTTTCTTAGCACTGTGAAAGTGTGTCAGATCAGAGTTTATAAGCTGTCTGTAGTACTCCAGGACAAATAGCCTCATAGGCACATATTTTGGGAGCCTGTAGGGACAGAGCTCACACCCATAGATTCTGATGACAGTATGATGTTGGTATAAGTACCAATCACCAATTTTGTAGCTCCTGGATAGCTGTAAGATTTTCTGCATATCCTTGGACAATCTGATAGGTGGGGTCCTCTTTAAGAGGCATGTGACTGGATACACAAACTGGTCAATGAATTCACAGTATGAGTAGGGGGAATTCTGGATTTGGTGGAAGACTGAAGACCAGAAGATCACAGACCTCCTCTCACCCTGTGAGTCTATCTTCTTGATTGAGCACTGGAAGCAATCTGTTTGGTAGTACAAGAACAGGTGATAGATGTATGAGGAATATTTGAATATTTCCTCCCTCTTCAGTCTTGTTAATTGATCATGTATCTTATTGGCAATGTATTTGGCATAATTGTATTTCATAGCGGGGGGCTTCACAAGGCTATATGCTGAGAGCATGACCAACACAGTTAGATAAACATGCTTATTTTTATTGAACCCCAACACAAGAGGTTAGCATGTCTACCAGCAGCTTGCCAACCTCATTGAAATCTGCATAGGAAAAAGGAGGTGGCCCAGAAGGTTGCCAGTCTGCCTTCATGAATTTCCTGGCTATTGCAGCAATGTCTGTGCTAGAGAGTTTGGAGCCCTCATCTAGCAAGTAGTTCATGGAGAAGGGTTATAGCAGCTGGGTCTGCTTGTAGTTCACCATCTGGTTGATGGAATCTGGAGTTATATAAAAGAGGATGCTCCCAGATGGAGACTTCACAGCTCTGAGTTTCTGGTCATAGTTTTCTGCACAGAGGTGGATGACTTTGGGGAAAATGTTCACAAAAGGCAGGAAGTAGGTGGGCAGATTGGATTCCCAGATGCCATATAGGTCACTGTTGTCCAAGTGACTGTTTCTTAGCTGGCAATATGTTTGCAAGTGGCTTCTCTCTGCCACAAAATCTGTAATGAGGGCATCACTGTCCACCAGTGGCATAGCTTCTAGTTCTCTGTTAGGTGGATTTATAGGCACTACATCCAGAGCAGCTGGAGTGGCCATTGTCTTGTTTTAGCTGGATGCTTAATGTATTTCAAGCTTGATGTGAATGCTGAGGAATGGCTTACTGATCTCTATTTGCAGTGAGCAGTTTGGCAGTGCAAGGAGGATGTTATAGGCTTAATGAATCTGTGGGGCACTCTGTTTTGAAGAACCAGAGTGTGTTTGAGTTGGTTAGCTGGTTACTTGCAGAGAATTCCTTTAGTAGGGGTGAGGGAACTGTTAATTTAGTTTTCTAGCCGGTAGCTCGGCTTCTTTAATTGCTCTTTGTGGAAAAATGGTGAATTTCACAGAGGGTCACGGGTTTCTTCGAGATTTTTGTCGCGCAGGGGTTTCCGTGGCTTTTTAAGTAGATTTCAGTGGTGCATTTAACAATGTGGGTCTTTTGATTGAGTTCTTTATGCAGGAAATAGGCTTGCAAAGGAGAACAGTGGGTAAAAGAGGATGCCTGGGGCAAATACCTGGTTTTAATGGCGTAGGAGGCGTTTGTACCAGTCGAATTGGAGGAATTGCAGGTACTTGGGTTGATAATGGAGGTGGCAGTGACTTTGGCAAGTAGCTTTTGATTTTTGACCGTTGTAGGTTGAATTTCGCATGCAGAGGAGCTCTAGAAGTCGTAAGAAACAATGTGAAATAACGGTTAATTCTCGCCTTTTTATGCATTTTTGGCATATTGGCGCCTTTTTGTGATGACGTCAAGCTGACATCATCATGGGCCCGGGTACGGATGGGTGACGTGGCAGCTGACGTGGGTGCCTAGGTGGCAGTGACGCGGTGGCAGGGTGGACAGGGTGACACGGTGGCCGAGGGCGACGTGGAGGCTTGGTGGCGGCAAGGAGGGGTGACGTCATGCTGACGGGGGCGTGATGTCAGCGCGGGGGGAAGGCGGTAAGCGGTCTCCCCGGAGGGGTCTAGGGCGGTAAGCGGTTTGGAGGGGGGGGGGCAGCGAACACCGCGGGCGCCTGACGCATGGCGGGGGGACGGCGGCAATACCACCCATCCCCCCGGACGCAAAAGGTCGGGCGAGTTGCATACAGAATTGACCACCCACCGTTGGATGGGTGGGGCGGCAGATCGTGCGGTGGGTGGCAATCGCGAGGTGACGTTGCGTTAATACACCGGGGGCTCGCCCAATATTTAATTAGATTTTAATTAAATCGGGTGCGGGGGGGTAGAAACTTTAGGTTATGGGTTTTTCAGGTTAAACGCACATTTTATCAAATGTTTTTTTATTTAAAACCTTATAATCAAACGGGTTTAGGGCGGAAGAAAGGGGGACATGGGTAAATGAGGGCAGGGTGGCAGATTTTTGGGTTTTAACCATAGTTTTTTTAAAGAAGCTATGGTTTTTAGGGGGAAAAGGGGCTAATACCAACCCCAGATAGGTTGATATTTCCCAAAGAAGGGTTGTATAGCTATAGTGCTAGGGGGAGGTTATTTATAGATATTTTTTAGGAAATTTTCCATAGATTGTAATAGAATTAGGGAAAAATGGGGAGTTAGGGAGCTAAATAGTACATTAGTGATTAATATGGTTTTGTGAGGTGAATGAAGGGGTAAAGCTAAGTTCTAATAGGTAAAACTTAACTTAACTTAGGATTTTGAAGATAATGAAATGATGAGAAAGATGTTTGACACAAAAATGTGGCTTCTTTTCATGTTTGAACTTCATGGCTTGACCAAGTAGTTTGTGATGCAATGAAGTGGAACTGGACAACTGAGCAGATCTCAAGGCCCTTGGGAGTGTTAGTAAAATGAAGTTTGGGGGAAAATGGGGAAGTTAGACATGCTTCCAATGCTTGTCCTCCACTCTTTGCTTTTGATGCCAATACCCTGAGTGGCATAAGTTTTTGCACTTAATAGGCCAATTGGTGATGGCTCTCCATTTCTGCAACCTTGCACTACTTACCCATCCTAGTAATCCTAACATTTTTCCTTCATTACAGTGGGTGCACTTGAAGTAAGCAACCCTTGATTTCCTCTTTTTCTTTTGACTGCCCTCCTATCTAAAACCTACCCTTATTTCTTCCAAGGCCTAGATAAGCCAGTTGGGCACCTTTATTTCTCTACCTAGCTAGTCATCTGCCAAGCTTGAGCTGTTTGGTCAGGGAACATTCTCTATTCTGCAGCAAGCAATTTAACCATGGCATGGTCCATTTTAGATTGTTGGGCCATCCATCAAGTGTGATTAGCAGCAGTATTTGCAGAACATGATATTGCCAAATAAGCTAGTAGTGGCATTTTGACTGGCCACTTTCCTGGTCTTTAGTTTGCGGTTCACTTTCACTTTTCTCTTGACCACTTGATTTTCTTGCCTTTTGATTATTCTTTTAAGGCATACCCTCTTTTAATTTTTTAATTTTTGTAGCATGTATACAAAATATGGAACCTTTGCAGCCTACAATGATGAACATATTTAGCCTTTCCACTGTCAATCATGAAAGATGAAACCTATTGGTATAGGAACCTAACAATATCCAAGAGGACAGCCTTCAAGGTACTACGAGCTAGCTATTATTGGCCCACTCTCCACCAAGATGCAAGAAGACACACAAGTCAATGTGACCACTACCAAAGAATGGGGAAACCTACTCCGAGGGATGAAATTCCTTTGCAACCTCAAGTGATTCTTGAGCCATTTTACAAGTGGGGCTTGGATTTCATTGGGCTCATTGATCCACTGTCAGGGCAGAAAAAGTACATCATTGTGTGCACTGATTATCTGACAAAGTGGGTTGAAACCAAGGCTATCAAGGTAGCGACAAAAGAAAAATTGGTTTATTTCTTAATGGAGAATGCATTTTACAAGTTTGGGTACCCTAGAGAGGTATTCACTGATCAAGGAGCTCAATTCACCTCACACCTGATGGAAAATTTATTGAGGCAGCATAAGATCAAACACAGGAAGTCAATTGCTTATCATCCTCAGGCCAATGAAAAAGTATAGGTTACCAACATAACATTGGAAATAATTCTCACCAAGGTTGTGAGCAGCAGCAGAAAAGATTGGGCTGATAGACTAGTGGAGGCCACTTGGGCCTATAATACAACCTGGAAGACAACCACTAGTTTCACCCCTTATGACTTGGTCTATGGGAAGAAGGCTTTGCTCTCAATTGAGTTTGAGTACAAAACTTTGAGAATGGAAGCACAATTCCATTTGGATGTTGTAAAGGCACAAAAAGATATATTTCTCCATCTCAATGGTTTAGATGGATGTAGGATGCAGGCCCTCCCACACACAGAAGTTACTCAAGTACAAAGAAAGGTTTGGCATGACAAAAACATCAAAGACAAAATTTTTCAAGAAGGTGATTGGGCTCTGTTATCTGAATCCAAGTTCAAGGAATTCAAAGGAAAATTTATGACCATGTGGTTGGGCAATATCTGATAGAAATATGCCATGGCAATGGGGTTGTGCGAATAAGGACCATTGATGAAGAATGTATCCCCTTACTTGTAAATGGATACAGATTGAAAGCCTATAAAAGACATTTGTCAAAGGGAAGAGTTCATCAGTAACATCATTCAGGAAGTGAAAGTGCTTGGACGTGTCTTAGCTTTGAGCTCACCAAAATCCTAAGGACTATTTTTATTTTTGAAAAAAAAAACAATAAGGTGTTAGTTCCAGTCTTCGCAGCCTGTCACCGGGGATCAACATGAGCTCTTACTATGTCTGGTTTTGTTAGATGTTTTGCACATTATGTTCAGCGCAAAACATGTCACAAGTGTGTACATCAAAAGAAGCTTGGAAAAATATTTCCAACGGTATATCGTACTCCCGTAACCGGCTCCCGGATTAGAAGATATGATCGAAATGAATGAGTGATTCTTGGTTATGCATGTTTTGAGGTCAGTTGCTGCACACAATGACAAGTTTATTACAAAATCAGTTTTTGAAATAATGGTAAGGAATTTTTCAAAAGTGAAAGAGGTTTTTGTTCATCACATACCAAATAACAAAAAATTCCTTCAGTTTATGCACAAGTGCTACTATGTGGGAGATATGTAGTGATATTTGGATCCTACATTAAAACAAAGCAAATTTTTCATATTTTTTTACTGTTTTAGTAATTTTAGTGTGGTGCCATTTTACAACAGATGGAAAGTAATTTTGAAACACCCAAGGAGTTTTTTGTTAACCATGAGCCATATAACAAAAACCTCTTTCAATTTATTCACAGGTGTCATGAATTGGGATATGTGACTAGATATTTACAGATCATTTTCACATATTTAAATTTTTAATGCTTTTCTGTTTTAGAGATTATTTTGTGGCACAGATTACGAGCAACTAGAAGCTAATTTCCAAAATTTGAGAAAAAATTTTCTCCAGCATGACCTTATCTACAAAAACCTCTTTCAGTTTTGTAACAGGTTCTATGGTTTGGCAGATACAAGTTCATCTTCAACACCTATTTTCAGAAATTCGGTCCAAATTTAATGTAACTGATTTTGTTTTGAAGAAAATGGTTGAGCTAAATTTCCTTAGTACAAGGATGAGAAAATGTATATATTTTATGAATTTCATGGTAAAGAGGTTGGACTTTGGCAGAAGGTTGGACTCTTGTGGATGCATGGAGCATTATTGTACATCACTTTTGCAGTTTGGCAAGGAAATAAACTAAGGTTTTGCAACATTTTGTGGGATTCTTGTGGTAATGTGAATTAGCATAGTTTCCTTCTCAGTTATTCTATGATCTTATGTTTATGTGTGCCATCATGTCTTTTATTCTTCATAGCTAAATGAATCAAGTGTACAAGGTAGAATTCATTAGTGTTTCAGTGCTCTACCTTAGGGTTTATTTAGTTTTACATGTTTTCTACTGTTTGAAGAGGACTCATGACTTATGCATGCCCTCTCCAACTCCTCACTAGTCTTTAGACTCACCATTAAACTCATTTCAAAGTGCTAAAACACTTGCCTACCTCGCCCCACAAAAACCTCTACAAATCTGTGTTCATTTCCTAGACCCAAAGCTGCCTTCCCATCTGATCCAGCAAACAACCATTAAATTCAATCAAAATTCCTCAGAGCAAGCATACCTAGCCTAAAATTAGTTTTTATATCAATCATCTCAAGCCTTCCTTGACATATTTTCTTTGAGATTGACAAGGAGAGAGCCCTCTCCCAACATGGTAGGGCTAGCTACCAGGTTAAGCGTGGTTTGATGTTACCCTAGACCTGCCTTTCTCAGCTTGAGGTAGATTTAGGCACTAACATAGGGACCTAGGTGAAGACATCTATGAGGCACCTGAGGCCAACTTCTGGATTGAAAACCTCCTTGAGGTAGCCCAAGAGTGAAAAAAAGGAAAATAAAAAGATCCATGGTTGAAAACCTCCTTGAGGCACGTAGGGAAGGCAGACAAGTTGAAAACCTCCTTTGAGGAGACCCGTGTGTCTTTCAAAAATAAAGGAAGGAAAACAAAAAAGAAAAACCAAAATTCCATGGTAGGGACCTCAACCTACCCACTAATAAAATTCCGTGATTTTTGCAGGTTTTTAAAGGAAACAAAGGACTTAGATTTCAGAGGACAGCAAGCTAAGAATCACCCCATTCTTCCTTCATTCACTTCATATCGCCCATGCATATTATGTCTCCATCATCCATCCTCACTTCTAGGCATCAAAAACCGGTTTTTATGAAGTTTTCTAACTTCTACAAGGTTCCTGTAGTTACTACAGGAGTTTCTTGTAGTTACTACAGGAGTTTTCTGTAGTACTACAGAACGCCCTGAAACACTACAGGAATGAAATTCTTATTGAAAAATGATGATGCATGCTTGTTCTAGGTTAAAATAAGGGACCATACATCTCACCACATCTCACCCAACACCAGCTCATGACCATACCAACCTCCATCTCCATCAAAAACCACTCAAAAAAAAATCGTTGTCGAATAAGTGGTTTCCTACTAAGAAGGAAATCGAGAAGTAGATTGATGGAAAGTTGCACATGTTTGCAACTCAGGAGAACAGAAACCCTCAGTTATCCAAAGAGCAGCGGTTGAATAGATTAGTGGACAGTTAGGGTACGTGGAGACTTGACGAACCTATTGTGTGGACTCCAGAGCTTGTGAGGCGGTTGGAAGCTTCAGAAAATAACATCGTGTGGGTCGATGATCACTGGATTGACCTCATAGTCGGAGGATGTTTCAATGAACTTGTGATTGATACGTCCATCAGCTAAAATGAAGCAGTGTAGGTTCTTCAAGGGACTACGAGGTAAGTATTTAAAATCTCTAAAGACTTGGATTAATATGTTGTGTGAAAAATGTGTTATGCCATTACCTTGATGTTTGGGACTATGCAAAGTGGAAAACGTTTTAGAAGGAACGGAGAATCAGGCTATGAATATAGTCTGCTATTGGAACCCCCTTCAAGAGACAACGAAGGAACTATTCTGAATACACCACGAAGTGCATTGCAGTTGGTAAGTTAGGGTATCCTGAGGATACCTCATCCATCCACTCCACCTTCGCCTCCTCCCCTGTCTCATACACCTACACCTTCATCTCCACCTGCACCTCCACCTTAATCATTCAACATGGAAAACGCAATGAAGATCTCGATATTTAAAGAGGTAAGGAGTGAAGACCCTGAGCAATTCTAGTTTGTTGCAAATGTTGTGTGGACAGTGCAATAGATAGTTGATGATAATATAAAGAAATCCCAACTAGTCACAGCGCTGCAGGATAGGGCGCTCACGTAGTAGATCAAGTTCTGTCAACACAGACCTAGCAAGACATTGGCAAAGACTCAGTAAGCATTGAATAGTGAATTTAAGAAGCCTAAGTCTCAGGCGCAATCTATCACAAAGTTTAAGGAGATACAACAAAGGGTAAATGAATCATCATGGGATTCGATCATAGGCTAAAATGCCTAATCCAGCAGGCTAATATGAACATCACGGATGATCAACATAGAGACTGGTACGTTGCTTTCTTATTGCCTCACCTAAGATTACTATTATTGTAGCAAAAGATAGGAACACAAGAAGATATTGTGGAGATCGCGATGAGGTTGGAAGCCTCACCAGTACAAGATATGAATATTAGAGTATAGCAGATTCAGTCGTGACTGACAAGTTTTCACATGGAGTTGCAGAGCTTTAAAACAGGAAAGTAAGATCAGCTAAAGGTGTGCACTGAAGTTTGGTGTCTAAAATGCAAGGTCAAGGGACATGATAAGGATCATTTCCATGTGTATCATAATTACCTTATTGGAGGAGGTCATGTGTCTCTAAATCCTGAAACTATTGCGAGACCGAAAATGGGAGTACCACTATGATGTGCTATCTGTCAGATAACTAGGAAGCATGCAACTGATAATTGTCACCTCTTACAGAAGTTTGCTCAGACATCACAACAATTATTTTGTACCTTCTATAAATCGGTTGGACACGATGAGTGAAACTATCGAAGTTACAAATTGATGATGGAAAGGACCCCAATCTATCGAATGCAGGCGAAAAATCAGCCTCAAGATCAGGATGTGGGTGTAGTGTGTGGAGGATTCCAAGGTTATGGAAGAGAAAGAGGAGGAGGGGTTGGCAGAGGTCGAGGACAAGTTATTTGTTAAAATTATGGTGAAGCTGGACATTTTGCGCTTGAATGTTAGAACCCAACGCATCCATCTTGTCAATATTGCAGACAATTCGATCATGTGATAGAAAGCTACCCAATGTTGATAGCCAAGATGTAGGAGAAAAAGATGCAACAACCTACACAGAATATCCAAATGATGAGGGTAGATCCTCGTGAAGAAGAGCATAGTATTAATATTGTAACGTGCAGTGGTATGGCTACAGGAGAAGATAAATGAAAGCAGCCAGAAACTGAGGGATGGGTGCACAAGGCTTCTGAAAAGGAAGTTGGATTTGACCTCAACTGGGCTAAAGAAACTTTCATTGAAGCTAAAAAATAACTTTGCTAAGGCTTCTACGTCGGGGAGTCACGAAAAACCGATTGGAAATAGTGAAGTGCAAGATGTGGATCCTTTGTTGTTAGCCACCTTTCTCAAAACCTGTATGAAGTTGTTGAGGGATTAGAGGGCGGTAGAAAGGCTCCAGGAGATGATTGACAATTGTACGGGAAAAAATAATATTCCTTCAGAATAGTGCACTGTGAGGAAACTAGGTAAACACAAGAAGCAAACTGGGTGTGAGATGAGGTTAACCACGCAGATTGGAGAATATGAAATGGGTGAAGTCATCTTAGATCTGGGATCTGATGCAAACGTGCTACCGAAGCAGACATGGGAAAGGATGGGGAGACGTTATGCATGGCCAATCAGCAGAAGATCATTCCTTAGGGGCACCTGTATGGGGTAACAGTGGACATTGAAGGAGCGAGTGTGTTGGCTGACTTTGACATAATTAAAATAGTGGATGACAGCAATCCTTACCCTGCCCTACTAGGAAATGATTGGGCCTTCGACATGGATGTAGTGATTAATATGAAGAAGTGAAGGATGAAATTTGAAATGAAGGCGCTTAGATTTATTGTGCCATTGGACCCTCCTGAAGGAGCACGATACACTAAACTAGTCCATGATTATGAAGAAGATGATTATCTAGATTAGATATACAAGATAATTACGTGCGACAAAGATTGGATTAACCCCATTGTAGATGGGTGGATCACGTGGGATAGAGACAGCTCATGTACCAGAGACTCGAATGAAGAGCTTGAACAATGCCAGAATCGGTTGCATGAAGTCTCTAAGCTACAATGAAATATGATGACAAAATCATTGCAATGCATATCTACGAAGGTAAGAAAACTTCCACATTATGATGGCCTAAATGGTGTTAATCTCTTTTTAGATGAGATCGGATACAAGGTCTGCAACACAACAACGGAGTTTTGGACACAATTTGAGTAGCAGTACATGTAGACGTTGGGGAGCATACAGAAGGATCTCCACGAATTGCAGATTCAAACAGGCCAAATTTAGGTGAGCGTGGGACAAGCAAGTGGGATTCAAGCGAGCCTACAGCAAGCTACCGCATCGGTACTAGACACAGATAGGACCCTGGACCTTAGAGTTATTCCCTTACCAAAAGGCTTACAGTGCGCAGAGGCAAATGAAGCAAACACTCAGCTTGGGCAGATCAAGGATATGGGTGTCAACTTAGCCATGCTACCTATTCAGACCCTCCACGCGCTTCATCGGGGGTTATTAGATGAGCTCAAGATCAAGGAGAAGTGCAAACTACTAGTCATAAGTGAGGTCAAGATGAAAAATGAGCAGATTTTCATAGAAAAGGCTTAGGCGTTGAAATAAAAGGAATAACATGTCGCGTGAAGCCAGATATTGGAGGTAGCAATTGCACAAGCATGCAAGACACTGCCAGAATTTAACATTCCATACGATGCAGAAGCAACCGCGAAGATTCATAAGTTGGCTACCGCAGTAAGAGAATCAAAGGATGAGGTCAGTCGGGTAACATTTCAATTTCAAATGAAGATCTCAAAAATTGAAATTGCATCCAACCACTCTGCCAAAAATCTGAGAGCAGGGTGGAGCAACCATTAAGGAGAGTATGGACACTTTGGATGCAATAGTCATAGGCTGCACATTGATCTAAAACAGGCCATGGAAGTATCAATGACTTTGCAGGAGGACCCAAACCTGTAGAAACTATGCACAAATGTCTCAGTGATGCAGTGAAAGATTAACGAAATTGGGATGACTGCACGCACTTTGGCACTATTCCAGTGCCTCACTCGATTGCAGGAAGGGAAATAGCTACAATCAAAAATTGAAGAGCTACGGAGAAAAGAGGTCATTTTAAAGGCCAAAATCCAGCCATAGACAGAGGAAGCAAGTCAACTTACTATATCCATCCAGGAAAAGTTGAAGACACTCTAGTAGACTCAAAGGATGATGTGCCTCGTGATGGAGGGGTCAAATACAAAAAATTTGGTAAAGGAAGTGTTGAAGGCTGCAGTATAGGGTTCTACTGACATAGCAACATTGCAAGTTGAGTTCAGTGACCTCCACAATAAGATCGAGGTGCCAGCTGTGTAACTCGAGGGCGAGTCACCGAATTTATGCTTGGGGCCTATTGGTATGGGATCCCTAGGGTCAATTTTGTTGATTTTTATTTCATTTTTGCAATGTCTTTTTGTATCAAAGGTAAAGTATCCGTGAAATGCAGAAATCGAAGCATGAACCTAAGTAGAGTCGATGGGGCTTTAGTCCCTTAGGTAGGTAGGTAATAGAGTTTTTTTTAGACCTGCCCATGGTCACTAGGCCATGGTATTGTAACAAAAAAGCTTCATAAAGTTGAGTCATAGTGAGTCTTAGAAGATAACTTTTAGTGAAGAATAATTGTAAGGGAAAGGTGTTAAGGTAGGAAAGGTTTCTTTCTTGTACTTAGGCGAAAGGGGAAGGCTCCTATAGTTGAGTGCATGGAGACCTTGGTAAGTCTGCAAGCTGAGTGTGCGGGCCCCTGTAGCTGAATTCGTAGGGATAAGAAGTTTGTATTTGAATGTTTATATCTAATAATGACTGTTTTGGGTCAAAAATGATGCATCTGTGTTCTTTTATTTACTTCTAATAAGTTTATATATCTCCATTCTGTAACATTTTTAATATGAATTAATCCTTATTTATTGTGTGGAACTCGTATATCTATAATATTTATGCATGATAAGTACAATTAAGTACCTTCACGAAGATCTAAAGTTCATTTAGATAGAGTTGTAGTAGTTGTTTGTCGGAAGGAATAGACCTACATGAAGGAAGATCTAAGCCGCAAGGGAATAGGGAAATTGTCACACACGCCTCTGGATGCAGAAACTTGGTTCTAGCATCCCCCAATACTGCTTCAAGTGAGACTATAGCCTACACTATGTAGGTTGTTGCCGAAAGGGCCAGCAGTCGGGGTTTTATTGGTTGGCGCAGTTAATGTTGAACCTAGGTCAAGCCACATCAAACCAACAAAGAGTCCAAGTTTCATGCCAGCATTGGCCTCACTCACCTACCACTCCATCTCCTCCATTTCCATCCTTACATTCCTACTTCACCACCCATTCCTCCTCCAAGTGAAAAAAAAAAAAAGCAAAAAAAAATTATGAAAAAGGTAGCTACAAGAGTTCTTGTAGTAACTATAGGAACCTTGTAGTAGCCTATGTACTCACAACAACAGTTTCTCCATGCATTCTCCTTCAACACCCATGCAATCAAAGAGCTCCAGCACCCTTACAAACACTATGACTCCTATCTAGAGCTCAACAGTAGAAATAAAAGACCAAGCGCCTGCACACAACAAGAAAGAAGACAACCACATCAACAGGAAGAAATATATAGAAAAGTCACCAAGGAAAAGCACTTACCTGAAGAAAAAAAAAGCACAATTGAGTCACTCTCCAACATGCATCAACCAAGTGAAGGAATCACATGTATGGCGCCTCTTCAAAATTATTCCCTAAGTATGTGTTGGCTTAGTGGATCCTGACCTAGGTTTAGAGTTAAGTTTTCCACACAAATCCTTACACTATTGGCCCTTTCGGCATCAACCTGCACAGCGCGGACTGAAGTCTCACCCGAAGCAGTATGGGTGGATGCTAGAACCAAGTTTCTACACCCAGAGATGAGTGTGATGTCATTTTATGCCCTAAACCTACCTTCGTGCAGATCGATAAGCCTTTAGGGCTTATCGATATAACTTCCCTTAATCAGATTCTATACCTCCGCGAATGCTCACGACTATCTTTCACAGACCCTAAATAGGTGAAGCAACCATTTACGCACCTTTGTTATTACTCCTAACTCCATATTTACCCAGATCGGTTTAAGTGTTCAATAACTTTAGCATGTACCAAGACATTCTTCACATAAATAGTTATTATTACTTGCATTCATATGACAATATAAATCGTGTAAAATCATGCATCAATATAGTATTAATTCATAAACCCATCATCCATCATAACATAATAGCACATTCATTCATAACAGAAATAAGTAGCCAAAACACGGGAATTACTGGAATAATCTCTTTATTAATACTTCAGTTTTGCTTATAGACTAAAGACCACCTTGTGCACATAGCTGCAGGGGTCTGCGGACTCTACTCTAGGCCTCTGTGCACATAGTTGTAGAGCCTCTCTTCTATTCTAAGACTTATTTGCTCTTTGTTCTATAGACCCATTACATTCATCCTCATTGATCTCTACTTCTATGCCTTAGACTCTCTAAGACTCTTCTTTTTATACCATCCCATGGTGCGCGAACCATGTTAGGTATATACAAGCCGAGAAAACTTACATAAAAGAAGGGTAAAACCCTTTGTAACACTCTACTATCTACATGCTTCGCGACCACAATTTGCGGAGACTTTACACTTTTTACAATAAAACTTGTGCTTTTTGCCCCAAGTCTTGGGCTTTTGCCCAAAAATTGACCCTAGGGGACCTTGTCCCAACAGACCCCCAACACAAATATCTTGACTTTCCCTTGACTCACCTTGTTGGCATGGAGATCTTACTAGGGAGACCTCCCAGATCTACTTGTGCTACTGCTAGCTTAGTCGCGCTCTACATGGTTGCCTGTTTCATCTGCTCCACCAGTTGCTCTATTGTTGGTCCTGCACTGCCTTCCTTTATCTTTTGTTTTGTTCTCTGTAAGATTGCTAGCTTCTCCTCAATGGTGGCAGAGATAACATAGGCCTCATCCAGCCAAGGCCCCAATCTAGTCTTGAGGACTGCCTCTTTCCTTTGCGCTACCTCCACCTGTTCGAGCAATTGTTTGGCTTCATACAAATTAGCCAATTGTTGTGATATAGCGGTAGTGCATGCTATCGTTCTTGCTTCATTGTACCACTATTGCAATTCATGGGCTTATTTGTTTAACCTCTACAGGTTAGGATGTTCTTGCAGCTTCGTGACTACCTCCATGGATTGCTCGAAAAGCGTCATGCAATCCCCCATCGCGTCATCCACTGTTGCGACTTCATCCCTCACAGTGACTTCACATTGTTCTCTAACCTCTAGCGGAGTTGAAGGTTGTGACTTCAACTCGAGCTCTATTATCTTCAGGTTCAGTTCAAACTGAACCTTGGCCACTTCCGTTTTTGCATTGTGCACACCTGCAGCCAACTTCCTGATCTTTGCATCGACTGGCGCTTCCTCTGGGATATGCAATTCAGGGACTGTCCTACATGCCTCGACCACCACAGCAATAGTTTGTTGGTTTCATGCCTGAACTTTCTTCCATGCTTTTAGCGCTACTGATTTCTCCATGAACATGTGCTTATTCTTGACCTTATACTCGCTAATCATGCTTAGCGGGTGCTACTCCCGGACCTTAATCTCTGTGATCACACTTGCTTGCAGTGTCTGAAGGAACTCACTAGGGAGCGTGGCCAAGTTGAGGCCCGCATTCTTCAAAGTACTAACAATAGCCTTGTCAGTGGCCACCTCCATGCTCAAAGCTCCATCAGGCAGCGCGACTACCCAGAGATCCATTAAGTGAACCAGCTCTACTGCTTGAGTGGTCCCTTATGCCAAACTGGTTGATGCAACGTGCTCTATCTTGTGCCTACCTGAAGTCTAGTTGTTTGTATCTACAGCTCACGCAAACCCATCTGTATGATGATCAATGCTTGTTTTTGTTGTTGCTCAAACTGCTGCAGTAGTTCTGTTGTTGTTTCCCACACCTTATCTCCAATATCATCAAAGTCACCCTCCATTAAAGTAATTGGATCTAGTGACGACTTAGTGGATTTTGTCTTTTTGCGTGGTCCTTCTTTTTCCTGCTCCCTATACTACTTGACTCAGAAGGGAATGCTCTCCTATTGATCTCCACCTCCCTGCTCTAAACCACTCTTCTTCCTCTGTTTGGGGCAAAGGAGACTTCTGACTCCTTTCAGAGCTACACTCTTCCTACTCTGCTTGTTCCTTTGCGGAGTGCTCCACTTCTACACGGGCCTTCTCCTTGGCCTCTTTCTTCCTCTTCTCAGCCAATAGCTGAACCTTCTGCCTGGATGATTCCTTTTTCTTTTGCCCACATACTTGCTAGTCTTGGCAGCCTCATCGGATGCAACATGCTAGTATGTTGGCCAGCACTCGATGACCTCTACAATAGCGTCATTTGTGGCTAGATATGGTAAGTTGAACCATTTCTGCTCGTGGTCCTTGTGCACCCGGATATAAACATGATGGAAGTCCAATTTTAACTCCGCGTACCCCGAGAGTTGCTCAAACATGGTTGGTGAAAATCGTGGCTTCTAGTTGATGGCCATGCCAATACTCACCTCCATCAACACCCAAAATACTTTTCTCTTTGTGACCTACGCAATGTCTTTGATGGCCCAGAGAGATGCAAACTTCACCGCTTCCGATAAATCCTTCTCCACAGGAGGAAACTGGTTGTCCTCCAGAAAATCCCATGCGACTAGCATAATTTAAAGCAACATCCATGAATAGTGAAAGGTCTTATTATCATTTTGTGCATCTCTGTAGTTCGCGAGGAACTCGCTACACAGGTAGCACGCCCAGTTGAACTGTACGCCCTCCGCGCATTGAGCCGCCAATGAAATCGATGGTGTTGACATCTCGACTGTGTAGCACTTTCACATAACTTTGCCAGCCAGAATCTGTGTGGCAATCGTGACTGCGGGGTCAGTAATGCTGGTAATCAAATACCCGCGTGGCTTTTTGATAAGTTTAAATTTGTCCTTCGTCTTCTCAGTAAGGTTGCGCTCGCTCGTCTTTTTGCCAAATGCTTTGGCTAGATTTAGTTCTGAATGGGGTAATAACGTGATCTGATGGATTAGCATATCTATTATAGGGATCAGCTCATCTAACCACAAGCACCCATCATGCACCAGGCATAGCAGCTGCTTAATGACAATTAGGTTGATATTGGACCAATGATAGTATGGCACCCATAACAGGGTCAGCAATCCTGACTTGTTCACTCCACAAATCCATTCCACTGGCTCTAACGTGGTGTCACCAGACTCCTTGTAGAAAACCCTCTGCATAAAGGTGTCGGTAGAAAGGTGGGGGAACCACTCATGGTCTGCAAAATCCGGTCTTTAAGCTTCAAGTGTGGGACCCGCGCCAAGCGCGGACCTTGAAAGGTGATGTTCTTCGACAATAGAGGTGTGTTGAGGGAGAACTATCTAGCATCTAGGTCCTTTGAGACTTTCACCTTGCCCTTGCACGGAGGGATCTACTCTGGTAGCTTAGAAATAGGGTCCACCCCCTCAATGTCAATATCTTCTGTACCCTCCTCCTCTTCCAGATCTACCACCTTCCCCTTCTCCTTTGCACTTAGCTTTTCTTTTCTTTGAGCCTCCGTAGATGCATGATTTCTCGGTGACTCATGCACCAACATCGACTTCTTTTGTTTATCCTTCTTCGGCTTAGGGACCTCTCTCGTTAGCGTAGGCGACATTGGCACCGTAGGCATGGTTGCTGGAACCTCCACACTCAAAACCTCAGGGGCAGCTCCCTCAGAGGCAATAGACCCTCCAGTGCTTGCAATTTATGCAGGACTTGGTCCTAACATGATATCACAAATAAGCTTTATGTCTGACTCGAAATAATGATCGAACATGGGGCTTGCGAGAAAATCCTCAAATAACTCACGGTTCATATGCAATTGATAACACAACTCAGAAACTCTCAAAATACAAAGTGCTTCTCACTAGGTAGACAAGTGTATTTTGTAGGCAAATTCAAATTCAAATTCGACCATCCTGCCCAAAATCCATTCATAAATGCGAGATTCACGGAAGATTTCCAAAGTTTTCACTCTTAATTTTAGCTTTAAGTGCATTAAACATCGGTTTCCCACTCATCTTAACCATTTTTTGTCAGTCAAATCATGAACAGTGACAGTAACGCTCACTTTTTGGCTACGCGGCACAGTCTCCACCCCTATAATGCAGCTCCCTTCATGCTTCTTCTGGTACTATAACATCCTCATGTTTTATGCAGACCTCTGATCACGCAACTCTACAAACCAGGTAGTGTAGTTTATAGTCACATGCCTCCTTGGAGCTTCCTGGAGTGCTAATACTATGCTACCATCATGTTGTCATTTGGCTGGATCCTCGGTGTATGGCTTCAATCAGATGCCATTTACCTTTCCCGAAAATGGATCTTCATTCAATTTCACAAGATGAACTACTCCACCATTGGTAATCTCTTTGATAACATATTTCCCCAGCCAATGCATCTGAAATTTTCCTAGAAACTTATCAAATTTACTATCATATAATAAAACTAAATCATTTACCTTGAAGGTGCGCAGTTTGATGTGTCGATAGTGCCATGCCTTTTCACGTTCCTTCTGAACCTACTGATGGAATCTAGCCAAAAACCTATCTTCTTTGAGCTATGTCAGCTACGCAAGTCATTCTTCTAAGGCTTCGTGGGCTGCCATCCCTTTGAATGTCGATATGCATAGATTAGGCATGATATACTCCATAGGCATCATAGCCTCTACACCATAGACCATCCTAAAAGGTGTCTGACTAATAAGCTTTTTACAGTTAGTTTTTTAAGCCCACAACACAGCTAGTACGCGCACGTCCCAATCATTCCTCTGCACATTGCAAACCTTTGTTAGCACATTCTCCAATATCTTATTAAACGCATCAACTGTCCCATTGCCCTGAGGATGATATGGCATACTCTTATGGTGATAAACCTTGAACTCCTCTATTAGCACACTGATCATTTCATTGAGAAAATGCATACTGCGATCACTCATTAAAATCTTCGAGCAACCAAACCTGCTCAACACATACTCAAACAGAAATTTTGCTGATGTTGCTCCTACATAGTCCTTTACAGGTTGTGCCTCTTTCCATCTGGTCAAATACTCGGTCGCGATGATGATATACCGTGCACCCATCTTCTTGCCTCGAGGCTGAATTGGTCCTACAAAATCAATTGCCCATTTCTCAAGTGGATGCAATGATACTTGTGGATTCAAAGGCATCTCATCCCTCCACGATGGCCTGGAAATTCTCTGACATGCATCACATGCCCTACAATATGCTTTGGAATCCTTATGCAATGTTGGACACTGCAACCCAGCACGTAAAATATTTTGCATCATTGCTTTTCCTCCATAATGGCCTCCCACAGCTCCTCCATGAACTTCAGCTAGGATACCGTTTTCATTCAAAATTAGGCACATATTGTCACAGTATCTCGTGTGATCCCATCTTATACAAGTGACCTGCAATAACAGAAAAATATGTCGCGCACACCACCAATTCCTTCTTCTGTTGACTAGTGTATCCTTTTGGAGTCATTCATGTAGTCAGAGAGTGGATAATGTTTGCAAAATGATTTTTTGCTATGCACACCGCAAAGAGCTGCATGTCAGGCATTCCCTCCTCTAAATTGGTAGGTTTCTCTCCTGTTTCAATGCGCAATAGATGATCTAGCCCTATATTCAATCACCTTGGCTTCACAATTACTTCGAAATCATACTCTTGAAACAACAACAATTATCTTCATATTTTCCCCCCCAACACAGGCTTTTTGACTAGGTACTTTAATGCAAAATGGTTTGCATACATCTTAAAGTGTCTACCTAGCAAGTAATGTTTGAACTTTTGGAGCGCATACACCATAGCCAACCCTTCATGCTCCATCGTTGAATAATTATTTTCATCCTTAGACGACTTCCTTCTTTCAAACGCTATTAGGTGGTCCAATTCTCCTTCACTGGCCTGTGTCAGCGCTACTCCCAATGCAATACATGAAGCATCCACATGCACATGAAATTCCTTCTTCTAATCCAAGAAGACTAGGATTAGCGCGTTGACTATTTTTTCCTTCAATACATCCAAACTCTGCTGACATTCTTCATCCCAACAGAATGTAGCAACCTTATTTAATAACTTTTCCATCGACAAGGTAATCTGGCATAACTCTTGATGAATTTTCGATAGTATCCAGTATGACCCAACATTGTGCGCAGCTGTTTAACACTCATTGGCACCTCAAAATTAATTATGACCGTGATCTTAGATGGGTCCACCATTAAGCCTTTTCTACACACCACATGAGCCAGCAAGATTCCGAAAGGGACATAAAATAAGCACTTCTTCAAGTTTAGCGCGATTTGATACCTCCGGAACGTATCCAGCATCAGGCGCAAACTGGCTACATGGCGTTTTACCAATCCAAACACTGTCCAATGATCAAAATATACTTCCAAAAACTTGTGAATGAACTCTTTGAAAGCTGCAACGACTACGCGTGAGAAGATTGACGGCGTGTTCTTAAGTCCAAAAGGCATTACCATATACTAAAAACATCCAAACTTAGTCCAAAGGTAGTCTTAGTCATGTCTTCTGGCACGATCTTTATCTGATGGTATCCAGAGAACCCATCAGTCAATGAATATGCTTCTTGTCCACAAACATCATCCAATACCTAATCCGTGAACGAAGTTGGAAAAGGATTATGAACACAAGCATCGTTTAGCTTCTTGAGATCTACGTAAATCCTTATCTCATCCTTCTTCTTCTTTTCCTAAACTACCATTGGACTCACCCTATCAGATTCCTCCACTCATTCAATAATACCCACTTCCAACATCTTGTCCAACTCCAAGCAAACCTTTTCCTTATACTTAGGATTAAGGTGATATGGCCTCTTCTTAATAGGTTTCACGTCTAGTTTCAACATTATTTTCATCACTCCCAAATCACCCAGATTCCTTTTAAGTCTGAAAATTTTTTGGGGAACAAATCCTGATATTCGAGGAGAAACTCAGCGACCTTGTCTACTATGGCGTCATCCCAATAGTCCCCAATCTTCGGAAGCTTCGGCTCCGCTTCTGTTCCAATGTTTACTTGTCTAGTTTTTAGTGGTGCGATGATATCTGGATTCTCTACCTACAGTCCCTCAACTTCATGATAACCTTCTGCCTCTAAGATATTAATGTTCCTTGGGTTCTCGTCTTCTCCTTCAACTGTCACATTGTAGCCCTCTAGCACATGGTGCAACTAGGTGGTCCGATCTATTTGAATCAAATCCAAGGGATAATACGGTATTCTAAAGATTGCTTCCTTGACCTCCTACAACGCTTCATCGATGCATTCAAACCCATACTCAAAGCTGAATGTCATCAAGAATCCCTGCCACAACATATCCCACTCGTCAGTGTCGTGTCGAAGCTCTGTTTCTAGGTACCAATTCATTAGTGTTACATCCAAAGTGTCACAAAACAAATTCACCCACTCTAGTTGCACTTCTGCTCCATAAGTGTTAGTCTATTTTGCTAGGTGATCATGCAGATCACTCCTCCCATCATATTTCTCTGTCAATCGCACTTTTGGGTGACCAAACTGCAACCTCATCATCCTTCATTATTCACGCCATCCCTCGAAACTATGTTTATGCGTACCGCACCATCTTTCGGGCGTAGCACGCAGCACCAAATTCAGTGCTTCAAAGCGATGCTTCTCAGGAACTTCCCTTTCAAATGCATCCAAAAATTTATCTACATTAGTTAGACCATCATAATAAGGCAAACTCCTTTCCTCCTATGATACACAAGGTAAACAGTTTAGTTATCATGTTACAACGCAATGTAGATATGTGGGCATTCTTTCTATCTGCATTCGATATGCGAGCATTCTTTCCATCATCAACTCATAGCTACGGCAGTTATGCTCATCGTGGCCCACTAATTTGCAAAAGTTGCAAAAGAGATGTTGTGGTGTCTCTACAAATTTCTGCAGCAAGTGACAATTGTATGTTACATGTTTTCCAACTACCTAATAGATAGTGCACCACAGCACGGGTGTTGTACATATCCTGGCTTGAGCTTCTGGCCTCAAGGGCATTGGACCTCCTCTTGCAACATAATTCACAAAGATGGGGAAATGATATTTATCATGCCCCTGGCTTTTACACTTCAGGCACCAAACTTCTTCATGCACCTCTGGCTTATCCACTCTATCCCTCTTCATATTTTGGAACTCTAGGCAAATATTTTGCAACTCCATGTGAATCTGCTGAACTCCTAAAGCAACATCTGGAATTGGTGTCTCATGCAACCTCATCTCAATATCCAAGGCCTCCATCTGGGTCCCAATATTTTGTTGTGACAAAGCAACCCTTAGGTGAGGCAAGACCGTAACTACAAACCATTCGCAGTGCTGCCCATCCGTAAGATTCATGTTAGCTTCACGGATTTGGAATTTCAATCTCTGATCTAGCTCCTAGGGTGTTTCACCAGGCCTCATCTTGATTTCCTTGAATCCAAAGACTGATTGTGATTCAGACTTGGGCCTACTTAATTCCTTATTCAGTGCAGTCTGAATGTCTGCCAACACAGTCGTCAGGTTATTGGTGCAGTACTTAATGTACCACGTTCATACACGATCCTATAAAGAACTAACCAACGTTGATTTCTTCATCTAATCATCTGTAATATTTTGGATTGTCTAAGCAGCCTTCACAATGAACTAAAACTAGTCCAGGTCCTCATTTCCAAAGCCCTTAAAAATGGGCAACTTCACTTGATTCGCCATATTGAACAATGGTGGAGGTGATGGTGGTGTGGGCGAAGGTGTATGTTGTGGAGGTGAAGATGGAGGTGGTGTGGGCGGATGAGGTATTCAAGAGAAACCTTGCCTTATTACTTGGATAGTGCTCTGCAGTGAAGCTTGTTCTACTCCTTCATCGTCACTCAGAGGAGGCTCAATCAACGATCTATATTCAGGGCATATTCTCCCTCTATCCTTGAATAACTTTCCGCTTCGCATAGCTCCAAACATCAAGGTAATTACATAACCCGCTTTTCACACAAGAGCATTTTAATCCAAGTATTCAAAGATCTCAAATACTTACCTCGCAGTCCCTTGAATAATCATCGCTCTGCTTCGTTATAGCGGACAAAGGTATTGACCATGAATTCTGTCACAAATCGTCCTATGACACGATCAATCCAATGATCGACAACGTGCATGATCTTGTCTTTAGAGGCTTCCAATCCCCGCACTAGCTCTAGGTTCCACGCTATTGGACCGTCAAGCCTCCACCTTCCTTGGTCATCTACCAGCTTAGCGATCCACTCATATAGCTTTATCAGGAAGGAACATAAGAAAATTTCATGTATTTCTATGTACAGATACCTGTCCAACCACTATTCTTTCGTCAATCATAGATTTTTGTTTTCTTATGTTGTGAATTTGTGGACCTGTCTATCCAACCACTCCTCAAGCTCTTTCTTTGTTGGATTTTAGTGATGATACCTCACACATATCTTTATGCAGATCCCAGTCCCGGCAATGGAACCATTTGTTGGCTTAGTAGGTCCTGACCTAGGTTCAGAGTTAATTTTTCCAAACAAATCCCTACACTACTGGCCCTTTTAGCATCAACCCGTAGAGTGTGGACTGAAGTCTCATCCAAAGCAGTATGGGGGGTGCTGGAACCAAGTTTCCACACCTAGAGATGAGCGTGATGTCATTTTATGCCCTAAACCTGCCTTTGCGTAGATCCTCCTTAATCAGATTCTATACCTCCGTGAACGTTCATGATTGTCTTTCGCAGACCCTAAACAGGTGAATCAACCATTTACCCACCTCTGTGATTACTCCTAATTTTGTATTTACCTAGATTGTCTTAAGTGTTCAATAACCTTAACATGAAGCAAGATATTCTTTGCGTAAACAATGATTATTACTTGCGTTCATATGACAATATAAATCGTGTAAAATAGCACATCAATATAGTATTAATTCATAAACCCATCATCCATCATAACATAATAGTGCATTCATTCATAATAGAAATAAGTAGCCAAAACATAGGAATTGTTGGAACAATCTCTTTGTTAATACTTTAGTTCTGCTTATAGACTCAAAACCACCCTGCACACTCAGATGCAGGGGTCTGCACACTCAGTTATGGACTCTACTCTAGGCCTCTGCACACACAACTGTAGAGCCTCTCGTCTATTCTAAGACTTCTTCGCTCTTTCTTCTACTGACCCATTACATTCATCCTCATTGGTCTCTACTTCTATGCCTTAGACTCTCTAAGACTCTTCTTTTTATACAATCCCATGGTCCATGGACCGTGGGTAGGTCTATACAAGCTGACACAACTTACCTAAAAGAAGGGTAAAACCCTTTATGACACTTTACTATCTATGCGCTCTGCGACAACAATTTGTGAAGAATTTACACTTTTTATAATAAAACTTTGGCTTTTGCCCCAAAATTGACCCTAGGGGACCCTATCCCAACAATATGATATCATAAAAGTGTTGGAATATGAGAAAGTTCAATTTTATAAGCTGGAGGTGACCAGTTAACTTGGCCACCCTCGGCTCAAAAACAAAAGTGAACTCCTAGTCAGCCTGAAATGTGGCAATATCACATCAAGAAGAATGAGTTGAAAATGTGGTCGAGTTAAGTTGTGAGAGAGTGGGTAATGATTATGACGGGAGGTTGCATGATAACTAACGATTGGCCAACGGTCCCAAAGAGGAAATCTCGTACACTACCAACCAATACAATGCTCCAAGGAATCGAACATAGATAGAAAAAAATCCAAACTCTCATGCACCATTTGTTCATTTCAAGATCAGAAAATACTAGACCATCTTGGAGAGCCGTTGAGGAGGAAAACCTATTTTAGCACCCTACAAGAAACATAGGGAGCTACAGGAGACAATGGAAATTCACAAAGAACGCTGAAAGGGGGTGGCTAGGCCCACCCAGCTACTCAGAAATTATCCTCATCCAAATAATCACAGTGAAAGGTAGGTGTCCCATATCTCCTATGTTTAGGATTGATAGCTACGAACAGAAAAATCTGAGTTTTTAAGTGATTACAATGGGACTTAGAGTTTTAAAAGAATTGTGAACAGTTTAAAAGTTGTGTGGAGATAGAAATAAATTGTAGCCATCCACCTCTCTTATAAACTCTCAGTCACCCTAAAAACTAAGGCTAGCCTACCAAACTCCCTACAGTCAGCCAACTAGAAACGAGACATGACAGGAGGGTTTAACAGAATGGAACCCAAAGAGATATCTAGGATACACCTCCATCCCCCTATGCTAGAAATATTTAGAAGGCATAACTAGTTGGGATTCTTTGAGCTGCTTAGAGGGTATGAAAATGATGTAGCTTAAGAATTTTCCATGGAAATTAGCCCTCAAGCTAGAATCAGTGATACTACTGTGATAAGAGGACTATCAATTACTCCTGAAGTAATTAGCAAAATCACTACACTTCCTCAAGTGATGCCATGGAGAAAGGAGGATAAGGTTGCAAGCACGTTTGCAAAGGAAAAATCTTCTTAAGGGATGAAGAACCAATTGACGACAAAATTGGGATAATAAGGGAAAGCCTTCCCTACCATTGGAATGAGGTGAGCTATCATATTCTCAAATATATATCTTGTGAAGGGAGGCTTAGTATAATCTATGGCTATCAATTTAGTCTCCTCCGTGAGTTGAGATTTGGAGAGGAGATACCCATTGACAAAAGACTTAGTGTACCCTACTTCTTGTTGCAATCAATAATAGACACGAGCCTAAAGCTCCAACAGGGAAAAAATCAACAATTAGCACACCATGGACTTATTAAGCTAATACTAGAGGATGCCTTGAGCCAGCTAAGCATCCCCATTCAATGGTCTACATTTACAAACATGGACAGAGAGGTTGTGATCGAAATACAAGCCCTTGAATATGAAAGGGACAATACCTCTAGTGGTGAAGAGGAGCCAGAAGAAGACGAAGTAGGACCTGAAGAGGAAGAAGAAGAACCAGAGGAGGAAAAAATAGAAAAAACAAAGGAAGAAGAAGAAAAATAAGAAGGAGAAAAGGAGAAAAGTGAAGAGAAAGAATAGAAGGAAGAAGAAAACCCTAAGGAACACACCAAGGAAAGGGAGGAATCTCCAAGGTTATCTCCTGGACCTATTGAGAGGCAAGTAGTTGTTGCTTTGACTACCCTAAGCACATATGTCAATTCAAAAGGGAAAAGACGAAGGCAAGCTCCCCTCCATTTCAAAACAAGGAGGAGCATTAGGACCAAACAAAGGAAACCACAAACACCCACCAGGACTCCAATCATAATTGAGGACTCACTAAAAAAGCAAGAGAAGCTAGTTTCCATGGAAATAAAAGGTGAAGAGGGCACACAAAACAAGCTTCCCCAAAGTCTCCCATCACCTATGTTAGGAGGCTTGTCACCAGGTCAGAATCAGCAAAGCAAGATAAGGCACCTTTGACCCCATTTTAGAAAGGAAAAAGCCGTCTACATGATCTTCAGACAGTCCCACAAGAAACTTTGTAAGCACTAAATGAAACACAGAAAAGCAGCAGGAAGGACAAAAAGGACAAAGGGAAGGCAAGGAAGTAGCAAAACAAGTGCAGGAGAGGGCAACTTCTCCAAATACATCTAAGGGAGAGTCTCAAGAGTTGCAAGAACCTAACCCATAGCCCAATCTGAGCTATTATTATAGATTCATTGAGGGAGGCAGAGTAATACCACATAAATTTTCCATCCCTCTCTTCTTTGATATTGAGAAAGAGAGAGGAAGGACACATCGCTGGATGGAAATTGCCAAATCAAAGAAGGTAGAAGATGTGGGCCATATGCAAGAGAAGCTACTAGAGATGGGCTGAGTAGGATAAGAGACAAGGAATGAATTATGAGATCTCAACTAGAGGCAAAAAACACATGGCTAAGGAGGCAGTTACAGGAAAAAGAGAGCCAATTGGCCACCATGGAAAGCCTCTCCATGGAGCCACTCCAATGCGAGATGCCACCAAAATCATATGCCCTATACCTCAAAGATGAATGGCTGCAATTTCAGATAAAGACACTAGCACAACAGGGGACTATGCCTTTCCAAGACTATAGGCGGTACATTAAATTATGTGACAAGAGCACCCTAGAGGATAAGGCCAAGATATATGAATTCTACTTGCACAACTTTGCCTTAACAGACTTGAATATGTTGAACCCCAATGCAAAGTTGGGGGACATACAACTAATGACCCTTGCATCATGGATGAGTCATGAGGAGGCCAAGGCTAAGGAGGTGAAGAGGGTGTTGGAAAGAGAAGAAAGGGAGCCCCTTTACATCATATCAGAACAGATAAATCCAATGGTTGTCATTAGAACCCACAACATCATCGCCACTGATCCCCAGCTTGCACCAAGATACCTAGCTACACAAGAGCAAGTAGTCACACATTTTGAGAACACCTTGATATTGTTAGGGAATGAAAGACAACAAGCATGCCAAAGGAGATGGGGCACCCTACCATACAGCCTAAGGATCAAGGAGTATCATTCCCCTGAAATGATGAGAGATACAATAGAAAGGACCACAATGTATAAGAATGCACTACAGAGACTCAAAATCAATTGGATTGGTTTGAAACTCAGTCCACCCTTGCTATTGGGTATGCTAGAAAGTAGAAAGGAGGAAGAAGAAAGAAAGCAGTGGGAGGAAATAAAGAAACATGGATGGTTTTATCCACAAGAGGAAACTCCATCAACAGAGACCTGGGATGTCAGATAGGCCACAAGAACTATGAAAGATATGGACATTGACTAAGTTTCTTAGAGGATGAGTGTATAAATTCCCACTGTAGATCAACAAATTATGCAATATACTAAAGCAAAATACTTGATCTACTTCTACAAACAAACTTGCGGAATATTAATTGATTTTGAGCACGATCAAATAGAACACATATAACAGAGAAGAACAAATCATGCACATGGAACACATAAGAATACTCTATGGAAGCCTTAGCTAAAAACCCCACTATCTATATTATCATACAAGTGGAAATATGTCCAGGTTACACAAAGATTTAGCTCACAAGCTATCCAACTCTCAGTACAATCCCTCTTCTACTCATAGGCAGTCAAAGGCTTCTCACAAACCTTCTCCTCTACCCTCCAAGCCTCCTATTTCCTTGTGCATTTTCTCCTTTGGTCCAATGTTGCCACCTGTGTGAATTCACCTCTCACACTACTCACTAAACTCAAAAGTAATTGCGTAATCCTGAAGGAGATAATTCCTTCTGCATGGATGAGTTTCCTATATAGGAAAATCCTCCAACTTATAGTACACTGTCCCTTCCTCTGATCTCAACTGGGTCTCTAACTAAACTAACATGCTTGAGTTATTTATGAGAGAATATTCAGTTATCTGAAGTGTAGTAGTTACATTCACGCATGCATTAACTAACTAAACTCACAAAATTAGTTCCACAAACTGTTGGAACTAATCTAACTAGACTCAACTCAGTTAACTAAGCTAACTAATTACAACTCAAAGTACAACTCATCCTAATCTACTTTAATTAAGGGATAACTTCCTCAATCAATGGAGAAACTATTGCATGTCTTCACATAGACTTCATGTTTTATTTCCTACAACTAATTAACTCAAGATAAATTAATTAATTATTTTACAAACAACTGCCAAGATCAAATTCGAATTTTACTTCTCAATTTTAGTTCAGGGACTAACTAAAATTGAAATCTATCCTGAAATACTATTTATAACAATGTTATTTTTAGCATTTCCATTTTTTCATTCCTTGTTGCTATATCCAACACTGGTACCTAAGATGTTATTTATAGCATTTCTTGTTGCCATTTTCAACACTTCCTCTCAACAAGAAAGGCATTCAACTCGAACTCGATCCTAAACCTTTGGAATGTTCTGTATGCAACACTTCTTCCAAGTGTTGTTGCTCCAACAACTCTAGAAACAAAAAAATCTCCCAACTGACCTCCCTGTTGGGCTAGAAACATCCTCTAATGCTGAAGCTTCCTCTATCGCTGACAAGTGCTCCTTCTATGACCTCTAAGCTACTATTACACTCCATGCATTTTGCACCATTGCACACCTCTCTGTGCCATCCTGCACTGGTGCAACACTCCTGTGCCTCTCGCATTGTTGTAGCCTACTAACTATGCGATGTCTTGGGATTCCTGCATTGTAGCTCTCTCTACCACTCCATCCACATCTATCTCTACCCACTCAGCCAGTCCTGCTACTCCTCATCGGGGCTCCCGTAGCAAGGTCTAATCAAAGAGGTTGGGTACCTCAATGATCCTACCCCTATTCCAGCCTTCTTGGGACTGTCACTCCACATCACCCCACCTCCGACCTGGAGGTATGGATGCATGTGATCCCTCTACCCACTTGGCTTGAAATTTCCCCCCTACTAGAGGTCTCTGCATGAGTGGATGCCTCCACTCGATCTCCTTTCGGCTTCTCCAGTCGTGGCTGCTCCACAACCTCCTGAAGTTGCTTCACCAATTGTGGCTCCTCCAAAATTGTCTGAAACTTCTTTTGGCACTGCATGTTGAGAGGTAATGTACTCTCCCTCTCAATCACCAAGTCTCCATCAATTGCCTTGCTCCTCAAGGCTTTGCATGCATCTTGAACCTCAAGAGCATATTGGTTCTTGACTCGTGAACTAATATGCTTCACATGTCTCGTGGTGACATGTCTAAGGAAAACCTTTCCCTTATTGAAGACTACATCATAGCCTTTGTCTTCCAGCATTGTGATTGATACCAAGTTTTTCTTTGGTCCTGGCACATACTTAACATCTATCAAGTTAATGCGAGCTCGATTTTCCCTCTGAAAAGAAAATGTGCCTACTCCTGAGACACTATACTTTTCATCATTACCCACCGCTATTAGTATCTGGAGATATTTCTCCTCCAAGGTATAGAACAAACTCTTCTCATCAATCATGTGGAATGAAGATCCACTGTCAAGAAACCAAACACATCCCACCATGGATGAAACCATGCATACGCATAGGGTGAAATCCAACTTGAACTATGAGGCCAATGCCTCACCTTTAGATCCTTCCTTGGATCCCATCTTGGATTTCTTCAATGGACAATTTATAGCAAAATGGCCTACCTCATGACAATGAAAGCATCACACTTTCAATTTGTCAAACTTCCTCCCACCATAGGAAGAACTCGATTTGGGATGAGAATCCTTCTCCTTCCCTTTCTTCGCCTTACTTGCTAAGGTGCAATTTTCTTCATCTTCCTCGGATGAAGAACCATATCTAGTGCTTCTCCTTATCTCCTCCTACATCAAATCCAACTAAAGTTGTTCCAAATCTGGCAGTTTCTCTCTTCCATTTATCGAGTCTTGGTACCTATGCCAACTCTTAGGAAGACCGAGGAGAGCAGGACTCACCATGTCATCATCGGTTGTCATGATCCCTACACTTCGAAGCTCATCCCTACAGGTGGTGAGCTTGTTCAGACACCCTTTTCAAACTTGATTTTCCGAAGCTTGTCTTTCAGTGCCAGCTTCCTCTAATCGTTGTTGTTCTGATATAGATATTTCAATTTTTTCCACATTGAAAACGATGTCTCCTTCCCATGGAGACTCGAGACTATGTGATCTTGAACTCCCTCCAGAAGGATTCTCCTCACTCTAGCCACACATTTCTTCCATTCCACCAATTTTGTAGCATTAGCTGTTGTTGGCTTCGGGACTTCTTGATCAATGGAATCCTTTAGACTATTGTCCTCTAATACTGCTTCCATCCAATCCTTCTAGGCTATATAATTTGAGCTGCCATCAAGGGCATACTCGAGTCTTAAACCGTTGAACGCCATTGGTGAAATTTGAGATGTGATAAAAATTTGAATTCTATAGTCAGGAACTTGAAACTTCAAACTTCTCCCTTCTTTGTATACTGTTATTCTCTTTGATCACCTTGTTACAAGAAAATTTGGGCACATCAACCCCAGCTTCCAGATCTGTATTATTAGGGTCCATCAATCCCTAATTCAGTTATTTTCATTCCCTAATGAAGTTAACCTACATCATGCTTGCCTCCCAAGAGTTTCCATGTCACCATTCATCCAAAAAAATCCCCTAAGGAGATCAGCATAGGAAGCCTTCTATCAGGCTGCAATGCATTGCGGGAACTACATTGTCTAGGAGCTATGCAACGCACCTAGCCTTTGTTTCACTTGCGATGAGTGTTATTCATTGAATTTTTGAAATGAATCCATTGGATTCCTCATCCAATGGATGCTTCTAGAAGTTTCCAAGATGGATGGAGCTCGCATTTGGAAGAGGAAGAGGATGAATGAACCTTAATGCATTATCCCTTCCTCCATGGAACCACTTCCCAATTTTGGCAAAGCATTCATGAGGGCCATTAATGGTTTAACCTCCTCCATTCAGCTATAAATGGACCAAGCATTCAAAGGCTTGGGGAGGTTGGAACTTCTTGAACTAAGGAAATGTTTTTTGAATGAGATTAGTAGAGAGAGTAATGTTATCATGTCAAATTGTTGTTTCATGAGGAGAGAAAGATTTGAAGCTGGAAGGATGACACTAAATTGAGCATGCATCTACATGGGTTGTAATCTTTCCTTCTATTAATAAAGATTTCTATGCTTTTTCCCATTCATGTGTTATGTGATATATATTGTACTTTCGATTCTATAATATGTTTAGTTAACAGATTGATATGTATGCTTTGATGGTTTTATGTCTCATCTTGTGTGTAGGTACCTTCCAAGTGAGTTAAGTACGGAAGGGAGCGGCGAAAGCAATCAAAGGGAAGAAGGATTGAGTGAGAGATACAGGTTGGTTCTTTTGATCCTCTTTCTTTTATCTGTTATCTATAAGAAAAGCATTGGAATTACTTTGGTTGTTGTTCTAGACTTGCTACTAGGTCTAGGGGTTAGTCATTTGAAGAAACATTAAATTTTCCCATAACAAAATGGTGACTCCACTGGGGAGAGATCCTATCCCTTTTAGTAGCTTATCACCTCCTTAGACACCTTGGACATACTTTACTTGTTGTAATTCAACCTTTTGCACTGAATTTTGGTCCAAATTTGAGGTTAGATGACTTTTGAGTGGCCGCACAAGAATCAATGCACGCTAGCCATAGAGAAAGTGTTATGCATTGCACTTATGCCTTCTTTGACCTGCACTGATTAACAAAGGAATATTTTAATCAGTGCAGTTTTGCCCTCTTTGGCCTACATTGATCAATGTAGACTGGCCCTCTTTGACCTGCACTTATCAGTTTTCAATTCATTGAAATCAACACAGTTTGTAGTGAGAGATAGTGCTATGCTTCACAGTTAGCACCACTTTGACCTACACTGATCAACCTTAGGTTAAATTCCCACCTTTGGATTGAATTTTTTCCAAAATTCTTCTAATTGCTTGCTTGCTAAATATCAATGATGTCTTATCTCTGAAAACAGTCTTTCATCTCCTTAGCCATCCAACCCGACTTTGATTAGATTGATTAATGTTTCTTTAATGTTTTATTTGTCATTATCAGTCTATAGTCAAAGTTAGAATATGATCGATTGATCTTTATCGAAAGAAAGTGTCGTAAAGTCGTCTTTTCCTTCGAAAATTGAATTGTCATAAATTCTTCATTCATAAAAGATCGATTGATTTATATGTGCATATGGTTTTTCTTTTCGTTAAAAGTGTTGAAAATATTTGTTTCCTTAAAGTTGAAAGTGTCATTTAGTCTTCCTTTCCCTTTAAGAGAAATTGTCATAAATCGACATTTTTGTGAAAAGCGTTTTTGAATCACTTGTGCATTAGTTTTTCTTAGTGCATCATTCACAATAAGAGAAACTAAAAAGAAAAACATGCATTGTGCATATTCAAGTTTGTGAATGCTTGAAGGGAATGGTTTAGGGAATTGCATTAATTTGTGCTCTTTGTTGTTTGATCCAAAAGTACTTGTAGCTCTATCCCTCATAACTAGGATTTTCATTGTTGAAAACAAATAAAAGAATGCTTCTCATTCTAGTTGCATTCTTAGGAATTTCGGTAAACATCACGTGATGAACCTTCAAAGGCAAGTTTTAAGAAATATCAACCTAAAATTACATCAATTAACCTAATAATGCATTGGAACTTAACGCAAATATCTAGAATCTCCAGAGCAGTCACTTTCATTCCTTTTCGACTCTTTAAAAGTAAAAGGATCATCTGAGCACTTGTCCCTTCAAGCTCATTAAACATCGAAGGCGACTAGAGTCATCTTTTGTTTTTTCTCGACTCTTTAAAAATGAAAAAGAAAAGTTGTGTTCCAGTGTCGTAAAAATTAATTGACCGCGAATAACATCCTCCACACTCGCTCCTTAGTTTATCTTAGGTTGAAAGGCAACAAATCCGGAGTCCACTGATCAAGGAATTCCTTTTGATGGGAATCCTAGTCCTTTTCCTCCTTTCAAAAATATTGGTGCTCCTTACATGGTTGCATTGTCCCTTCCGGGATTTACCATTGGCTTGCCAGTATGGTTGTTTTCAATCTCCTTGGTTCAAAATATCGTGATTTCTCCACAATCGCGTACTCCTCCAACTGGAAAAAATCAACCTCTAGTTGATCCTAAAGTTGACCCTTTGCCTTCTTCCTCGGTTGTTTCTTCCTCCCCTTCTTCCTCTTCGCCTCGTGAAAGTATTGGTACTAGTAACCAAGTGGCTAAGAAGAAGAAGAAGAAAGGGAAGAGGAAGAAGAAGAAAATTCAGCAAGGGAAAACCAAGCAACCATTGCTTTGAATGCAACGTCCTGATATTCCTCAGATCTTAGAAGAATGGTCTTCTCATTCACATCATCCTATGTCATCAACCTCTGGATATCATGTTGGTGACAAACCATAAACTAGTGGCAATAAAGATCATGGAAATAAGGGAAAAGTTAAGTTTCCCTGTATGTTAGGTGAAGGGAATCACCCCATTCACCTTTGTCCCTATCTGGACGAAGCCAAGAAAGTGTTGGATAACTGTCATGCTTCACCACAGCGACTTCCATCCGTCATAGGAAACTCTCCCTAAATCCTTCACTAGTTGATGAACTGACTGACTCAAATCAACCATCGGTCAAACCCACTCTCTCTGAAAGTGAATCCTTTGAGTCTATACTAGACCCAAATCAACAAGTTGAGGTAACAGTTGACTTGATTTCACCTTCAGTAAATCATACCTTTCCCGAAGAGAGTGAACATGATACCACTCAACTTCTTTTTGTTTCTTCAGATTCTAATGAGCTTGGGGGTAGTCCTCCTGTTCCATCAAGACAGGAGGAAAATCCTCCCACTCTTGTAACTCAAGGGGTTAATCCTCCCTTTCCTACGGCACCCCTCCAAGTAGTCTAGTCACTTCCTTTGATTGGAATCCACTGGCAGGATTCCGCCTTCCTTCTTATGTTCCTTTCCAAGTCATAGTACAGGTTTGAAATATGATTGTAGCTGGCACTATTATAGATGAAGGTGCATCAGTGAGTATCCTCTCCTCAACTTCTTGGCAAGTTCTCGTTTCGATGTCGCTAGTGCCAGTTACCCAGAATCTGTTGGCTTTTAACAAAGGAACCAGTCAACCATTAGGGATCCTCCCTCAGTTACGTATTACTTTGGGGGTAAAAACCGTTTATCTGAATGTGATGGTAGTCCTAGGCCCTTTAGATTATAACTTACTTCTTGGGCTCGACTATGTTTACGAGATGGGAGGTATTGTTTCCACACTCTTTCGAGTGATGTGTTTCCCACATGAAGGTAGAATTGTCACCATTGACCAACTTTCATTTCCCGGTCCAAATATAGCTCCTAGTCAACCATCGTCCCTAAATGGTCCCTTTATACCAATGGTATCATCCCCGCCATAGGTTAATTATGTGGCAACCTGTTCCATACCTACATCAACTGACGATCAATTTAGTGATGTTGTACATCATGTACTGGGGGCATTGGAACCAGATCTCCCCTTCATGACCTCTTATGAGTTGTGATTCAAAGGGTCAAAGGATAGTTCATTGTCTTGTGTCAACCTCGTTAAAAATTGAAACAAGGCTCTAAGGATAGTCCGTTGTCTTGTGTCAACCTCATAAAAATGAAACAAGGGCCCAAGGATAGTTCTTTCTCTTGTGTCAATCTCATTAAAAAATGAAACAAGGAGTCTGAGGATAGTTCGTTGTCTTGTGTCAACCTCGTTAAAAAATTATACCAAGGAGAATGAGGATAGTTCTTTTACTGTGTCAACCTCATCACTAAAAAATGAAATAGCTCCCGAGGATAGTTCGTTGTCTTGTGTCAACCTTGTTAAAAAATGAAACAAGGGATTCGAGGATAGTCCATTGTGTTGTGTCAACTTCGTTAAAAAATGAAACAAGAATCTCCAAGGAAATTTCGTTGTCTTGTGTCAACCTCATTAAAAAATGATACAAGGGGTTTGAGGATAGTTCGTTGTCTTGTGTCAACCTCGTTAAAAAATGAAACAAGGAATTTGAGGATAGTTCCTTGTCTTGTGTCAACGTCGTTAAAAAAATGAAATAAGGAATCCGAGGAAAGTTTGTTTTCTTGTGTCAACCTCATTAAAAAAATGAAACAGACACGAGGATGGTCCTTTTACTGTGTCAACCTCGTTAAAAAATGAAACAGGCCTCCAAGGATAGTTCGTTGTCTTGTGTCAACCTCGTTAAAAAAATGAAACAAGGGTCTGAGGACAGTTCCTGGTCTTGTGTCAACCTCGTTAAAAAATGAAACCAAGGATATGAGCATAGTTCCTTGTCTTGTGTTAAGCTTGTTAAAAAATGAAACAAGGTCCCTTGGAAAAAAGTTCCAAGTCGAGTCTTTGAGTAGATCTCATAAAATCCCAGTCAAGTATTTCACTTGATCTCGTAATAGAACCTTCATTCCATCCACATCATAGCCACGAGTGGGCTACTTAGGTGAATGTAATGAAGCTTGGGGGGCATGCACCTAGTGGTAAAGATAAGTTTCCCTGTAGGTTATGTGAAGGGAATCACCCCATTCACCTTTGTCTATCTGGACGAAGCCAAAAAGGTGTTGGATAACCATCCTGCTTCATCGTAGTAATTTCCATCTGGTTACAGGAGACTCTCCCTTTCATCATGCTCGGGACATGCAAACCATTTCCAAGCATAGTTTTTTCATTTTAAGCTTGTGTAAAAATGAAACCAAATCCAAGCATAGTTTTTTCGTTTTGAGCTTGTGTAAAAATGAAACTGAATCCAAGCACAATTCCCTATGGTTCAATCTTGTCTAAAAATGAGCCCATTTCCAGTTTAACCCTTGTGATTTCCATTCTAGCAGCCTCTTTCGTCAGATGATCCTTGGTTGTTTTCATCCCATTGCCACCATATCTTTGGTTGATCATACGCTTTCACTTGGTTGTTTTACATTTTTTGAGGAACAACTGTAATGAGTGGTCTTATTAGCCAGCCTTTTCACATAAATCAACATGTTTTGAGAAGTTCCAACATCACCGGAACCAGTTGCTACCATAGACACCACTCATTCCTCAAAGCAGAGTTCTTTTTAAGCTCTTTTCATACTCTCTAAACATGAAAAGATTGCCGATCATTTGTCGTTTCTAACTTGTTAACGGATTAGAATAGATATCTACTCAGTATATTTTTACCCCTTATTTGGGCTGAGATAGGTTAACTACGAAAAAGGTACTCATTAATCGAACATGATCAATAGGTTCTCTCTTGTATTATTTTATGCTTTTTCAGACTTGAGAGACAAATTTACGAAAAAGAACTTTTGGATTTTCCTTTTCGTCCCTTTTCAAACTCTCTAAATGTGAAAAGGACCGAGTTATCTTTGTCGTTAAACTCATTAAAAACATCAATAGCGACAAACTTGTCCATCTAGACAAGACCAAGTTTCACCTTCGCTAGAATCATTAAACATCAAATAGTGATGGAATCACCCAAATGGTGGAATTATACAACAAGCATATGTTATCCTCCTCAAGCTTAATTAAAAATAAAGAGGTACTGGCCAGAAACAACTGGAGAAAATGGGAAAAAGTTGGGAAAACTTTATGGTAGCAGGTCGCTCCTGCACATGACACTCTCACCTCATCACCGTGACTATGTGGGTTGGGTCATTCAGCTTGATGGTTATCATACCATTGGTCTATCATACCATCCATTGCTTTGTTTTGGGTTAATGCTACCAATTCACTTCAGTGTCGCCGATATGTTCAAAAGAAGTCATTCAGTTCAAAACTTCATCCTTTACAATACAGTAAAACTTCATTTTCATGCCCGCCATTCCTGAACCTTGTGTCGTCAGTCAATGTTTCATCTCCAAAATCATTTACCTCGTTTCATGTCATTGATGTGGGGTACATCAAGGCCCTCCTACGACAAGTCACTTATTGTCGACATCAGCACATCATCCAAGAAGTTGACTTAGAAACACCCCTTCAGTACCTTGAGGCTTGCATACATTAATGGCAGTTTTCTCGCTTCCAGCGATAGGTTAACATCATTGGCCTTCGATCGAAAGACTTCGTATGGTGTTCGACATCAAATCATTTATTCACACCATGCAAAATGTACTGCAATACCTTGAGGGTCATTATCATTATCGGTGATTCCTCTCGCGTTTGTTAACAGCTTACATCATTATCTCGTAATCAGACGATGTCTCTCCATGTTTGACTTCAGATCATTTATTCACATGGTTAGACTTGTACTTGTGTGAAGAATTGGACGACATTGAAGACGCCATATCTAGTTTCATCATTCCGGGCTGTGATATATTTTCAGGAGTACTATATCAAATGTACAATGGCCTTACATTCATAGTCATCCGCTCATGGGTCTACATCTATAGACGACTATATTTGTACATGTAATGAAATTTTATAAAGTCAAGCATGTGTATGCCTTCCCTCAGCTAAATTGTGAGAAAAAATCAAAGTAGCATGATATATGTATTGTAATTTGTGCAGGTCTCCTTCCATTTCAAAACCTTCTCTTCAAGTGGTAAAGCATCTCACTCGACATGTTTATTTTTGACCTCATGCTCTAGGGGGCAACTGTTACAAGAAAATTTGGGCACATCAACCCCTGCTTCCAAATCCGTATTATTAGGGTCCATCAATCCCTAATTCATTTGTTTTCATTCCCTAATGAAGTTAACCTACATCATGCTTGCCTCCCAAGAGTTTCCATGTCACCATTCATCCAAAAAATGCCCCTAAGGAGATCAGTGCAGGAAGCCTTCTATCAGGCTATAATTCATTGTCAAAACTACACTATCTAGGTGTTATGCATCATACCTAGCCTTTCTTTCACCTGTGATGAGCGAGATTCATCGAATTTTTTAAATGAATCCATTGGATTCCTCATCCAATGGATGCTTCTGGAAGTTTCCAAGATGGATGGAGCTCGCATTTGGATGAGGTATAGGATGAATGAACCTTAATCCATTATCCCTTCCTCCATGGAACCACTTCCCAATTTTGGCAAAGCATTCATGAGGGCCATTAATGGTTTAACCTCCTCCATTCAGCTATAAATGGACCAATCATTCAAAGGCTTGGGGAGGTTGGAACTTCTTGAGCTAAGGAAATGCTATTTGAATGAGATTAGTAGAGAGAGTAATGTTATCATGTCAAATTGTTGTTTCATGAGGAGAGAAGGGTTTGAAGCTGGAAGGATGACACTGAATCGAGCATGCATCTACATGGGTTGTAATCTTTCCTTCTATTAGTAAAGAGTTCTATGCTTTTTCCCATTCATGTGTTATGTGATGTATATTGTACTTTTGATTCTATAATATGTTTAGTTAACAAATCGATATGTATGTTTTGATGGTTTTCTGTCTCGGCTTGTGTGCAAGTACCTTCCAAGCAAGTTAAGTGCAGAAGGAAGCGGTGAATCCGATCAAAGGGAAGAAGGATTGAGCGAGAGATACAGGTTGGTTCTTTTGCTCCTCTTTCTTTTATCTGTTATCTATAAGAAAAGCATTGGAATTACTTTGGTTGTTGTTCTAGACTTGCTACGAGGTCTAGGGGTTAGTCATTTGAAGAAACACTAACTTTGCCCATAACACACCTTTGCTCTGTTGCCATGTATAATTCCCACTGTAGATCAACAGATTATGCAATATACTAAATCAAATTACTTGATCTACTTCTACAAACAAACTTGCGGAAGCTTAATCAATTTTGAGCAAGATCAAATAGAACACATATAACAGAGAAGAACAAATCATGCACATGAAACATAGAAGAATACTCAAGGGAAAGCCTCAGCTAAAAACCCTGCTATTTGTATTATCATACAAGTGGAAATATGTCCAGATTACACAAAGCTTTAGCTCACAAGCTATCTAGCTCCTAGTACAATCCCTCTGCTACTCATAAACAGTCAAAGGCTTCTCACAAACCTTCTTCTCTACCCTCCAAACCTCCTATTTACTTGCATAGTTTCTCCTGGGGTCCAATGCTACCACCTGTGTGAATTCACCTCTCACACTACTCACTAAACTTAGAAGTAACTGTGCAATCCTGAAGGAGATAATTCCTTCTGCATGGATGAGTTTCCTATATAGGAAAATTCCTCCAACTAATAGTACATTGTCCCTTCCTCTGATCTCAACTGGGTCTCTGACTGAACTGACATGCATGAGTTATTTAGGAGAGAATGTTCAGTTCTCTAAAGTGCAGTAGTTACATACATGCATGAATTAACTGAGTAAACTCACAAAATCAGTTCCACAAACTATTGGAACTAATCTAACTAGACTCAACTCAGTTAACTGAGCTAACTAATTACAACTCAAAGTACAACTCATCCTGATCTCCTTTAATCAAGGGATAACTTCCTCAATCAATGGAGAAACTGTTGCATGTCTTCACATAGTCTTCATGTTTGATTTCCTACAACTAATTAACTAAAGATAAATTAATTAATTATTTTACAAACAACAATGAAGATCATATTCAAATTTTACTTCTCAATTTTAGTTCAGGGACTAACTAAAATTGGCATCTATCCCAAAGTACTATTTATAGCAATGTTATTTTTAGAGTTTCCATTTTTTCATTCCTTGTTGCTATATCCAACACTGATACCTGAGATGCTATTTATAGCAATGTTATTTATAGCATTTCTATTTTTAGCATTTCTTGTTGCCATTTTCAACAATGAGAAAAACTTTCAGTAGGGGGCTGAAGATGAGGCTCATCAATAGGTAAATTATATGGGCCTTAATGTCACTCTCTAGCTTATTAAAATCAACTTTTCTCACATTTCTTTACATATTTTATTATGTTTTGCTTCATTATAAGGGTAAAGGTGAGATGTTGTGTCATGTGGCCTAATGTGCATTAATTGTAGTATTTGGAGCCGTTTTGGGCTAATTTAAGTGCAGGAACTCGAGGTAGACAAGCAAGAGCGATTTTAGGATATTGGGTCTCCCTCCTTAACTCCTCAGTCACTCGAAGATTCCTCCACCAAATCTCATCAGCTCAGAGTTACAAGCAGCCAAGCGAGTGATAGTTGAAGACAATTCAATCTCGAGTTTGGGAGCCAAGCCTCCCTAATTTTAAGGAAGTTGTTGCTAGCTTCAGTTGTATAAATAAGAAGGCCTAGGGCCTCATTAGGATTGGACTTTTTGTTGTAGCCAAGAGGAAATTTCGAGCTTAAGATATTGTGACTATTATTCTCATGTTATTTTTGACATTTTGGTGATAATGAAAAGGGTTTCTTTGATCCAACATTGATTTGCCTTAGAAGGTTGAATCTCTTGTGTTAGGAACCAACCCTAGCAACATAGGTTCCTATTTTTCTACATGTATCCTTAGATTAAAATCATAGATTAGTTGTTGAAGTAATTATGTTTTGTTTAATTTACAAGTCTTTGCATGATTGGTTAGTTTTGATTCCATTAGTTGGAGAAGTAGATCAGTGTTACAATAGTGAAAGAAAAGACTTCATAAAAGCTTGTGACAGTGACCTCATCCTCATCTCCCTCATGGGATCATGGTTTGAGGGCCCCACTCTCACAGCGCCAAAAAGATATTTATCTTTTAGTTGTTACATAGCTTAGGATTTATTGTTGAGTAGATCATTGTTAATGATTTCTTAGAAGCACTTGCAATTTTCATTTTGGTTTCTTGAGTTTGTTGTATATTAGAAAACATTCCATTCCATAGATTTGATCCATTATTCATCAATAAACCAGTTTTTCAAATTCAACTCATCTTTTCCACATTTACATGAAGTTGTACATAAATGAAGAAATGAATATGTGTTGTTGTAGGAGTTGTTGATCTGCATGGAGGAACTCATTCCACCAGCCTCATCTAAGTCTTCTCCACCTCTCGCAAAATCCTACTAATCATCAATTTGGATTTCTGTTTTGTAGCCATTGTAGACAACCACCTTGAGCAAATACAACCATCCTGGAGAACTGGGCTGATCCTTCGGAAGTGTGCACCTTCCCTATACCTTATTCCACCATCATAAGCCTTCTCAACACTTCCTTTCACCTTCCCTATCTTCCTATATCTTTCAACTAAGTTTCCTGTAGTAAACCGAGACATCTTGTAGCAACTACAGGAAACCCTGTAGTAGCCTGCTTTAGACTATTTTGGGCAAAAATGTGATTAGAGCCTAGGGTAGGCCTTCAACTTGACCTCCATACCCCTCAATACCAATTTTGACCAATTTTCCCATGCCTTCCTCCCCTGCAAAAGATCATCTTGTTTAGCTTAACATTTACATTTCTTAATTGAAAACCAAAGGAATATTTTCTACAATATTTAGCTAGTGCATGCATACATAAGCCTTAGCAATGTTAGGATCATTTCCATGCTTACTTAGTCCAAATAACTACATGATAGAATGCAAGGTTAAATTAGGTTTCTTCTTCAAGTAATTTGTGTTGATTCTTAGCTAGGTAATTTCATGTCATTTCATAGCACGTTCTATTTAGCACTTTAATTTCCTTAACATACGCAAGCATTTACTTTCTACACTAAAGATAGATTTACATTCATTATTAGTAGTCAACCTCCTTCTAGTCAATAGAAGACTGGTTTGAAAAACCCTAGTGGTCTATCGCCCCAATTGAGAGGTGAGAAGAGTATGTTGTTGCATATATTGTGCATATAGCACTATCACCTCCAAGTTTGTATGTACCCCGGGTTGATAAAGTAAAGTTGGTCACCCTAGGAGTTGCAACATCCTTACTACAATACTAGCGATCATCAATTCATACAAACTTCAAGGTTACAGTGCTATATGCACAGTAGATGAGAATCTAATCATGCCACCCTCAACTAGGACATTTGATAAATAATGCTCCAAGACCATTCCTCATACTAAATTAGAATGAAAACTAGCTAATGAAGGTGTAATTTAGAAGCTACCTCTAACTATGAAAATGGAAATGCTAATAATTTCAATTTGCAAATGTTATTGAATCAATTCATGAAAAGACAATAGCTACACTAGCAGAAACGAAACTACATTATCTTGTAATCAACCATTTAGTTACCAAATCTACTTCCAAACAAGAAACTATCCTACCAAATCATAACTCAATATTCTATGTATCATCTATCTAGGTCACACTTGCATATAAATCAATGTTCTATTTGGGCCAAATCTATGATAAGGAAACTAACACTATTATGTTTTACAGTGAAAGAAAAGGAAGGTTTGGAGTGGTCTAGGAGCTTCCCTTGATCACGGAGTCACAACTTGGGATCAACATACTTCTAAACTAAGTCTAAATTATAGCAAAGGTCAAAATCGATGAAGAAATAGATTGTTATATGTGTGCTACAGGAGGTTGATACAAGTGTCATGTATTACGACATTAAGGCCTGTAATGCTACAGGAAGGTTGTTGAGAAGGTTTAGGAGGTGGAAATGATGGGTTCAGGGTATGGAAAGGTGGATTGAGGTTGAGTTAAATTATTAAAGGGTAGCCAAAGCCTCTAGCCAATCTCAAAGCCTTTTGAAGGCTTGTTTTGCTTTAGGAGAGATACTCTCGGTGGTTTAGGAAAATGATATCATGAAAAAAAATAGGAAAAAGTTTGGGATTCATAAGAGAAGGTGAGGAAGTCCAAGATGGAGGCGGTGAATGTTTCTTTTCCTGTAGATCCAAACATCCCTGCAATCATCACATGCATCTACCCATTTATCATTGGCAAAATGAAACAACTAATAGTGGAAAAGATGGGTTGAATTTAAATGTTATCTAATCTATGCCAAAACTGTGATCTAATTAATAAATCAACTCCTAAGCTACAGTAAGCACATGAAAAACAAGGTAACCAACATAAATCTTCTTCCAAGAAATCATAAACATAATATTTTTAGATTGTGGTTGTAAATCCTTCTATTCATGCTCCCATAAGAGAAATGAGGTAGGGGTTGCAACCACAGGTTTTTGATGGATTATTCTCTAATGAAATGCAAGAAACTAATAAGCACATTGAAGTCAAAAGAGATAGAAATACACAAGAGGGACCTAAGCCACTGGGCATGGGCACAAACCCAAGAGCCTTAGTCCTTTGGAACTAACTTAGTGATGAACCAATAAGCATCTTCTCATTATCATTGAATCAATGTCAAATACATCAAATAACAATAAAAAATAACAATGCCAAGTACTTGAGCTCAATAGCTACTTAGATGAAAACAAAACTTGAATCCTAATGAGCTCTTTTACATGTTTATTCATACAAGAGGGTAGCTACTAGCGGCTCCCTATAAAATAGGAATATTTGTCTCCCACATTCCGAGAATGGTGGATCTTATTCCTCAATAATTGCACTTGCTTGGCTTCCAATGACCTCATCTTGCTTGGCTACCAGTGACCTCGAGCTAAAGAGAGAGTTTTGTGATCTTGGGCTAATTGAAGGAGATAAAGAGGTGGACAACCCCCTAGAATCTCTTCATTTTGTCTACTTTGAGCCCCTGCATAGAAATAATCTAAAAAAAAATATGTTTCCTTCAATTAAACCATATTAGGCCACATGACATAGAAAACATCTTTTACCCTTCTCACTAAGCATAATATAACAAAAAATGCAGATAAATGTGAGAAAGAGATAGTTATAAAACTGGAGGATGGCATCATGACCCTTATAATGTACCTATTGATAAGACTCATCATCAACCCCTTACTGAAATTGTTGCTCATCCTTTGAGCAACTCAATCATCTATGTGCATCTCTTTCATGGTTCTGGTGGCCTCCCTGACATCTCAGGATTGGTCAGATGGTTTTCCTTCTTGGGAATAGAATCCTACATTCTTTTCTATTTTTTTCCACTCCTTCTGGTCTTCTGCTTCATCTATTCCCTCCTATAGGCCTAGTAGCAAGGGTGGAATGAGATTTGAGTCCTATCTACTTAACTTTTAATCTTAACTTTTAATGGGTGTCCTCTCCAAGGCATTCCTTAGCCTTTTAGGAGAGTGATATTCTCTAATTTGGAGGTTGTGAGGTAAGGCATGCCATCTCCTCTGGAATGCTTCCAAGCTTTATGTTCCCAAAAACCTGAATGTGTCTTCAAAATGTAGAATGGCTTGTTCCCAGTTGGTAAGGTATTTAGGTGCTAAATCAACATCATTGGAGATGATGTTATGATTTCTAATGACATCCATTGGGCTCACTAGCTCTACCCTGATATATAGTGATTCCTTTTCCTCCTTTTCCAATACTCTCTTCACTTCCTCGGCTCTTGCCTCCTCATAAGTCATCTAGGATGTGAAGTCCATCAATTGTTTATCCCCCAATCTTGCATTGGGATCCCAAAAACTCATATTAGTAAGAGTGATGTTGTGTATGTAAATATCGAGAAATTTTGCTTTGTCCTCCATGCTAGCTTTGTTGCAAAATTCAATGAATTGTTTGTAATCCTGAAAGGGAATAGATCCATGTTGTGCTAAGGTTTTGATTTGGAATTGCAGCTACTGTTCTTTGAGAAAGAGTGCATAAGACTTGGATGGTTGTCTGCACTATAATGCCTTCATGGGGAGGCTTTCCATGGTAGCAAGTTGGGTTTATTTCTCTTGCAACTTCTTTCTCAACCACATATTATATGCTTGTAGTTTCTCCTTCATTGTGGACTCCCTCATTCTTAGCTCACTTAATTCTTTTCCCATTTAAAGGACCTTTTATTCCATAAGGCCCAAATCCTCTACCTTCTTAGACTTAGCAATTTGCATCCACCTATGGGTTCTTCCTATTTTTGTTTCCAACTCATAGAAAAGTGGAACTGCAAATTTCTTTGGAATAATCCTCCCTCCTTCAATGAATTTGTAATAGGATCTTAGGCTAGGTTGTGGACTAGGCTCCTTGAGCTCTAGAAAGTCTTTCTCAAATGTTTTTGGGGAGGTTGCTACCTCTTGTGGCTATTGTGTAACATTCTGCTCCTCTAGAAGCACATTATGCCCCTCCTGTAGCTCATTTTCCCCCTCCTGTAGCTCATTCTACCCCTCCTATAGCATCCTATGTCCCTCCTGTAGCATACTATGTTCCTCCTATAGCATACTATGCCCCTCCTGTAGCTTCCCTTTTTCTTCTTGTTGGAGGGTTGTTGGCTTCTTTGATTTCTTGAAGGAGGTTGATCTGGTGGTAAGCTTCCTTACATATGCTATAGGAGTTTTTATTGTGGTTTTTGGAGAGGTGACCTCTTCGATTTTTGTTGTAGTTGGACCTAACTCCTCTTTGTTGCTTGATGACTCCTCGGACATTTGTGGGAATTTGTGGCCTCCCTTTCTTGATCCTGGTTCATTTCCTGGTCTTAAAATATAGGTGGGCTTTCCTTTGTCTCTTCCTTTTAGGTTTAATTGGGGTGCTTAATGTAGCTAAAGTTGTAGCTACCTCCTGTTGAGTGGTTCTTAAAGACAAACTTGTTTGTTTGGGGCTATCTTTGTTTCTCTGGGCTCAGTAGTCTTCTTAGGACTTTATCTTTCCTGTTTTCTTCCCTCTTCTTTTTCATCTTGTGCTCCTCCTACCTCTACCTTTGTTTCTTCTTCCTCCTTTATTTTCATCTCTCATTCTTCTACTATCGATTTTTCTTCTATCTCTCTTTCCTTTTCTTCTGACCCTGCTGCTTCTTCCTCTTCTGTCCTTTCCCCTTCTTATTCTTCCACTGTTTTTCCCTCTCTTCCTCCAACACTAGAGGCTAGGGTCTCACCTGGTGTGAGGGTTTGTGTCTCTATGAAGTTTTCTCTATCCATCTCAATGGATTTGGACCAAAGGACATGGATTCTCAAATTGTTCAAGGCATCCAAAAATACCATTTTAATGATAACATGGTGCCTTAGGTGTTGGTTTTTTCCCTCTCTCACTTTTTGACTCATGTCCCAGATGGAATGCAGGGGGATGTATGGCACACTAATGCTTTGAGCAAGACGAAATTCGGCCTAAAACCTGAGTTCATGAAGTAATATAAAGTGGTAAGCATATAACACACTCATTCTTCCCTCACAAGATATGTATTTCAGAATATGGTAGGCCACCTCATCCCAATGATAAGGTAGGCTTTCCCTCCTAACTCCATTCTTGTCCTCAACAAGATTTTCATTTGGAGTGAAGAAATTATTTTTAGCAGTGACATTGGTGGCTTTGTCTTCTCTGCTCCAATTGATTCCTAGAGGTAGGGTTGTTACTCTACTAATTATTTTAGGGTTAAGGGAGATATCCAACCCCCTCATCACAGTGGTGGCATTGTCCTATGTTTTTGAGTTTAGAGCCATGGAAAATTCAAAGGCAAGGTCATAATCATACCCTTTCAATAACTCAAATAATCCTAGCCACTAGTATCTTCTATAAATGTCTACCACAGGAGGGTGTAGGTGGATTCTCTTGTTATTTTAGGGCTCCCTCCTATTAAACCCCCCCCCCCCTCCTTCTCTATGCTCTTAATTAAGTGGGGGAGAGATACCTCTTCTATAGTTTTGATGTGTATTTGAGTGGCAACACTAGGTTAAAAATTCATTTTTAATGACAATTTCCTACATTTCCATCACCCTACTACTCAAAAAGACCTTTTAATTTCACAATTAGACTGCCACTACCTATATAATTTAAAGTAAAATTTCCATGTAATATGATGGATGGATGAAGGAGATGATGGCACTTACGTTTTTTCAAGTAGTCTGGGATGAAGGTGGTAATTTGGATATTATTTCGAACCTCTGTGGCTCTTCTCCACCTTCTCAACCTTCTTATAGCAGTCTCTTGGCCCTCCTATAGTAGTTACAGGCTTGCCTTTACCTCCTTCTTGTAGAAATTGCAGAATGGGGTTCGAAATTCCTCGATGGCACCTCGAGCTTTTCCTCTCCCTAACTGTTTTTGAAATGAGTGATTATGAAAAATAACCAGAGCCCAATTACATAATATGTTATTTTTTGTTTAGGCTTGGAGCTTTATGGTGACCTCGCAGTCACAAAGGATTTCCTCTTTTTGGATCATTGTCCCCAATTTGAGTAATTATTCCCCTTTTCTCTTCATCACCACCCACAATTTGTGGTCCCAAATCTGTTGATGTGACATATCCACATTGCATGAGTGCTTACCATCACTTTTAGTTTACTAGCCGAGAGTGGCCAAGTTAAATGGCCACCTCCAGCTTATTAAACATCCCCTCTCGACATTTACACATTTTTGTTATTCACACATAGGGAGGAGGTAATATTTTGCCATACCTATGACTAGCTCATGATACAATTGTTGCAAGGATTTGCATGTGCAGGTGGACCATATCATTGGCATCAAGGGAGTCGACTTACTAGCTTATTTCCTATGTATCTCTTCATTTCTCCTCATGATACTTGATTGTTGTGTTTGTTGTGTGTATAGGTACCTTGTTGATGTTCAAGCTACTAATTCTGGTGGAAAGTCCTCCTGGGAGTGATATGCCTACTTTAGAGTGGTCTCATAAGTTTCCATCACCCCCCCCCCCTTTATGAGAGAAAACAAGATCAATGCTTTTTGTGATGTGTGCACAGGCTGCTACAGGAGGAGGTTTTATTCCTGAAGCAATCCTTCCCTTTTCCTCTGGGGTCTTAAATCTGAATGGGGGGCGAGGAGAGAACTTCTAACAAGTCTTTAGGACAATGCTAGGACCATGAGGGTGTAGTGTATACTTGTACAAATGAAGATAATGGCTGCTATGTGTTTTTCTAATTTTCAACAGTGGTAAGACAAAGTGAGTGATATTTTGTGAAATGGGATGGATGATGGACCATTATGGGGGAACCTTATTCATCATTTTCAAGGTCATAGGGTCTCTGTTGGGCTATCCTTTTCCTTGGATCTCCCTCCTATAGCTTTTTATAACCCTAATGTAGCACCACAGGACCTTCCTATAACAATTACAAATCCTTCCTATAGCAATCCAGAGAGGGGGTGAAACTTGAATTTTAGGAAAATGGGATGGTGGAGAGAGGTGATCACATGAGTGGAGATGATGGATAGGAAGTGTATGGATGAAAGAATGAAATAAATCTTGAGAATTTTGGCCCTGTAGCCATGGGATCTGCCACTATATATAATCCTTCAAAATGACAAAAAGGTCTGCATAAATTGTATAACTCCTTTTCTTATGTTTTTTCTTTTTCTGATATTTTTTCTTGAGACACAAAGGTTGCCTCTGAGGATGTTTTCAACCTGTATGCCTACCCTAGGTGCCTCAAGAGAGGTTTTCACCTAGGGATATTTATTTATTTTTTCTTCTCTTTTTGCTCTTGGGCTACCTCATAAAGGTTTTCAACCCAGGATTTAGCCTTCGATGCCTCAAAAAGGTTTTCATCCATGCCATTTTCCTTTTTCTTTTCTTTATTTCTTTTCAACAAAGATATCTAAGAGTGTTATGGAATGGAAGCTATGCCACTCCCAATCACATCGAAAACTATGTTGATTGTATTGATGAATTATGCCTTAGACATAGGTTTCCTGTATAACTTCAACATGTAACCATTGACAAGAAAGGGGATCCCTTCCTCATCAATGGTCCTAATTTGAAGAACTCTATTGTCATGACATTTTTCTATTAGGTATGGGCCTAGCCATCTTGTCATCAGTTTTCCTTTAAAATATTTGAACCTAGAATCATATAATAATTCCCAATCCCCTTCTTGAAAAACCTTTTCCTTGATATGTTTATCATGCCATAGATTCCTTTGCAATTGTATAACTTTATTGTGGAGGAGGGTCTGCATTCTAAACTCATGCAAGCTATTCAATTGGAGCAAGCTTTCTTGTTGTGCTTTGGTGACATATAAGTCCAATTGGGTTTCCATTCTCAAAGTATTACATTCAAACTCAATAGAAAGCATAGCTTTCTTCCCATAAACTAGATCATATGGAGTGAACCCAGTAGTTGTCTTCCAAGTGTTGTTATAGGCCCAAGTGGCCTCCACTAGTATGTTTGGACAATCTTTCTTATTGTTGCTCACAATCTTAGTGAGGATTCTCTCCAATTCCCTATTTGTAACCTCTACTTGCCCATTTCGCTAAGGATGATAGGCATTAGATGTTCTATGTTTGACATTATGCTGCCTTAGGAGATTCTCAATAAGATATGATGTGAATTGAGCCCCTTGATCAGTGACTATCTCCCTTGGATAACCAAACTTGTACAAATTATTTTCCCTAAAGAAGTTAGCCACTTTATCTTCCGTTGTAGCTTTGACAACCTTTGTCTCGGCCCAATTTGTCAAGTAATATGTGCACACAATGATGTGCTTTTTCTGCCTTGATGGTGGATCAGTTGGCCCAATGAAATCCATGTCCCACTTTTCAAATGGTTCTAAGGCCACTTGAGGTTATAGAGGCATTTCATCCCTAGGAGTGGGTTTCCCCATCCTCTGGCATTGATCACATTTGCTGATATATCTTCTTGTTCCTTGATGGAGATTTGGCCAATAGTAGCCAACTTGTAAGTCTTTGAAAGTTGTTCTCTTGGACATAAAATGACCCTAATAGGGCCCATCGTGGCAGGCTAAGAGGATGTCAAAGACTTCCTCTTACCTGACACATATGCTTAAAATCTGATCTGGTCCCAGCTTGAAAAGATAGCCCCCAAGCCAAGTGAAAGGGGCACTTTTCCTTACAATTATGTTATTTTCCCTGGATGATAACTTTGGAGGAAATCTCCTAGCAACTAGATAGTTGGCTCTATCAACAAACCAGGGAGAGAGCATTGAGATATAAAATAGGTGCTCATATGGAAGTTGATCACCAACCATCCCTTCATCACCTACAAGCAAACTAAGTCTAGACAAAAAATTTGCAACTACATTTTCTTTTCCTAGCTTGTCAATGATAGTCAAATCAAATTATTGTAATAATAATAACCATATAATGATTCTAGCATTCACATTAGGCTTATTCATCAAATATTTAATAATTGCATCATCAGTATGCATAAAAGTGTAGATTTTTTTATATATTCAACAACTCATGTGATGTACAAAGGCACAATACAAGAATCTACTCTACTCTTTACAACAGAAACCAATAATGATAGATGAAAAAATAATCAGAAAGAGGAAGAATATTAATCGCACATAACACAATATTTATTTAGGGAAAGAAATTGCTCAAAACCCCAACTATCTATATTGCATTAACCAGAATATCTGAGAATAAAATACAATGCTTCTTCTCAATAGAACAATCCCTGCACAAGTATGATTTAACTCTCTGCCTCACAAGCCTGCTCTAGCTAACACTTAACCAATTATGTTGTTTTCCAAGTCCCTACTTCCTTGCATAATTCCTAAGAGAAACAACCCATATTTATTTTGGAGATCCTTCCTCCATAACTACACAATCCAAAATTATGCCCTCAACTGATTGCATGCACCATCTGTACAACTCGGAAATTTAAACAACTGATAGTACACTATCCTTGCACTCTAATCTCAATTGGGTCTTCCTCTTAACTGACATGCATGAATTATTTGTGAGTGAATCTTCAGTTAACTAGTGTGGTATTGGTTGATGCACTGGTGCACTGATCCACTATTAGACCTCTACTAGTTCCTCCAACAGTTAAAACTAGTTTAACTGACTATAACCTAGTTAGACTGAGTTATCTAATTACAAATCCAAAGAACTCAACCTCGGCCCCTAAAATTTAGGGATCACTTTACATGACTCTAGATAGACTTCCAACTTGAATTTCCTATGCTAACTAAGTCAACTTAACTTAGTTAACTATTACAAGTTGCAGAGAGAAAAGAACTACAATTTTAATTCACAATTTAATTCAAGGACAAGTTAAATTGGAATTTATTGTTGCTATTTCTAACACTCCCTCTCAACAAGAAAGGGATTATCATCTACCCTGATCCTGTCTCTATGCAACTCAAATTCACATCTCGACAATGCCTTTGTCAAAATGTTAACATCCTCCTCCTCTGTGGGAATGTACTCCAACAACATAATCCTCCTTTACACACAATCTCTAAGATGGTGATACCGGATATCAATATGCTTCGGCCTATCATGAAAAACTAGATTTTCAAAGAGTTTGATACAAATCTGATTATCACAATAAATCATATTTGGATCCATCTGCCGACCAAACAAACCAACCAGAATCTTCCTCATCTTGATGGCCTAATAAGCTGCTTGACTAGCAGTCATGTACTTTGTCGCTGCTAAACTGAGTACAACTGATCTTTGTTTCCTAATGTACCAAGAAACAATTGTTGACCCAATACTAAAGATCCCTCTTGATGTTCTCTTCCTGTTGGATGGACTCCCTGCCCATTTTGCATTAGTGAAGCATTAAAGCTTCACTCCCTCTTTTTGTATGTACCACAATCCATACTAAGTAGTGCCTCTGAGGTGTCTCAACACATGCTTGGTCGTCTCCAATAAATCTTGGTTGGCCTAACCATCACTTGACTAAGTTGGTTAACTACATCGCACATGTTTGGTCGTGTGTTCACCAAATACATGAGTGAACCCACAAGTTATGTGTAAACAATATCTTCCTCTACTTCACTCGAAGTAGTATCCTCCTTCCTCCAGTTACCTGCTATAGGAGTCTCCATGGGTTTTTTTATCTCCATGTGGAACCTCCTGAGTATGTCATTGGCATACTTTCCCTGAGAGACAAACAGTTCCCCATCACCTTATCATATTTCCATGCCCAGAAAGTAGTGCATGGGCCCCAAGTCCTCCATTTTGAACTCTCTTGTAATATCATCCTTGCAAGACTTGATAAGATTATCATCACCTATTAAAATCAAATCGTTGACATATAAATCAATAATAAAAAATTTACCTTCCACCAAAATATGGTACAAGTTCACAACTGCTTCGCTTTTGGTGAAGCCCAACCAAGTGAAGTAGCTATCAATCCTGGTGTACCAAGCATGGGGTGATTGCTTCAGCCCATACAACCTCACTTGAGTCGGCACACATACGACTCTCAGTCAAAGGTCTCAAAACCTTTAGGATGCTCAATATACACCTCTTCCTCAATCATGCCATTAAGGAAGGCTGTCTTTACATCCATCTAATGTATCTTCCAACCCATTTGCATTAATAGTGCCAAAATGGATTTGATTGATCAGTACCTTGCAATAGGAGAAAAGGTCTCATCGTAGTCAATCCCCTCTACCTGAGAAAATCCTTGGGCCACAAACCCGACCTTATATTTCTCCACACTACCATACGCTTCTTTCTTTACCTTGTAAATCCATTGGAAACTCATCACTGACTTGTCTTTCGGTCTTGGGACCACATCCCAAACACTGTTACAAACAATGGATTCATATTCCTCCACCATGGCATCAACCCAAACCGGTTGTTGCACTACCTTCTTAAACGAAGATGGTTCTATCTCAACACACCTGCTCATAAGAGCTATGTATCCAGCGTACCTCTTAGGTGACCTCCTCTACCTGCATTGTGATGTGGGTGCTCCCACATTCTCTCTCGCATCCTGCAATAACCTGTCAGCCTCTCTGGTGCACTTTCTCCCATCTCTAGAAGACTCTACCTGAGTGGATGTCTCCACTCCTGGATCCTCTACATGTGCCTACTCCACATCAATCTAAGGTTCCTCCTTAGGAGCTAAAAGCTCCTCAACCGCATGTAGTTGAAGCTCCCCCTCAAGGGAACATTTCATGGCCTTATCTTCATTGAATTTTACATCCTTGCGAACAACTCTCATCCTGCTGGTCGGCAAGTACACCCGATAGTTGTGAGGTGTATCAGTGTACCCCACAAAGATCCCCAACAGTACTGTCAGCTCAAGCTTCTCCCATGCATATTTGGTCACATGGAAATATACCGATGATCCAAAAATATTGAAGTGACCCACATCTAGTTTCTTCCTTGAGAAAGCCTCCTTTGGTGTACTCATCCTACGAATCTGATGAGGGCTTTTGTTCTACAAATAAACAACTGTGTTGCATGCCTCAAACCACAAATGTAGTGGTAGGCCCTCATCATCCAACATCGTCTATGAAACCCCTACAATGCTTCCATTGTTCCTTTCAGCTACCCCATTCTGTTGTGGGTTATGAGGTGTTGTCAACTCTCATTTAATGCCTTTTTCCGCACATAGGTTTTTAAACTTAATTGACACATACTTGCCATTGTTATCATTCCTCAGAGATGTGACCTTCCTACCAGTATCTTTCTCTACCAATGCTTTAAATTCACAAAATTTCGCAAAAGTCTAATCTTTCTTCTGCATGAAAAAGATCCAACATTTACGAGAAAAATCATCAACAAATATAACGTAATACTTGTTCTTGGTCGTGGATGTTGTTGAGATCCATCCACACACATCTGAAAGGACCCGATCTAAGATCACCTATTCTCTACTGTCTTTTTCATGAAATGAAGCTTTGATGAATTCTCCCAAAGTATACCCTTTGCATGTGTCAACTTTCTTTAGTGCACCTTTGGGAAGACCGGTAGAAATTTGCAGCATGATTTTTAAAGCACTATGATGCAAGTGACCCAACCACCTGTGCCACAACTCACCGATGTCTCGGCTCTACACCTTCTCTGCTTTCATGCTCAAGGAAGCACAATATTCTACCTCCAACTTATAGATATTCTTCACCCAAATCCCTATCCTCTTTACTTGTCCCATGCCCATTTGATGAAGGAACATCTTTCCCTTACTAAAGGTCACATCATAGCCTCTATCCTCCAACATGGCAACAGATACCAAGTTCTTCTTCAAACCAGGAACACACATAACATCTCGCAAAGTGAGGGAAGCACTCGACTCCCTCTAAAAGGTAACTATACCCAACTTGGTAGCATTATACCTCCCGTCATCACCCATCTCGATATGCAGCTAGAGATCCTTCTCCTCCAAGTCACTGAAGAGCTCCTTGTTACTAGTCATGTTGAAAGAAGCTCCACTGTCTAGGTACCATACAATACCCATCATTGATGACACCATGCATACGATGAGGGTAAAGTCCAATTCGAATTTTGAGGCAAGAGCCTCATCTGCCGCTCCTCTTGAGGAATTCTTCTTGGACTTCTTGAGTGGATAACTTGTCGCAAAATGTCCCAACTCGTGACAATGAAAGCACTTGATTTCGATATGTCCTTCTTCTTGCCTCCATGACAAGAATCCGATTTGGAATGGGAAGCCTTCCTCTTCCCTTTCTTTGTCTTACCCACTAAGGCACAATTTTCCTCATCGTCTTTGATGAGGATCCATCTCTAGTGTTCCTCTGAATCTCTTCCTGTACCAAATCCGACCATAGTCATTCCCAATCTGGTAGCTTCTCCCTCCCATTGACAAAGTCCTGATAAATGTGCCAACTCTTGGGGAGTCCTAAAAAATTTAGGCTCACATGAAATCCTCGACAATACTAATCCCAACACTTCCAAGCTCATCACGACAATGAGTGAGCTTGGTCAAGTATTTCAGAATAGATTTTCCCTCCTACATCTTGATCTTTATGAGTTTGTCCTTCAGTGACAACTTCCTATGGTCAATATTATTCTGAAACAGGTCCGTCAATGCCTTCCGCACTGAGTATGGATTTTACTTGCTATGTAGACTAGGGACAATGTGATATCGAACTCCCTCAAGGATAATCCACCTCGCCTTTGCCACACACTTTCTCCATTCAGCTAGATCTTGATCATCTAATGTTGGAGGCTTAGGAATGTCCTGATCAATGAATTCCTTAAGGCCATTGTCTTCCAAAACTGCTTCCATCATGTCCTTACATTCTATGTAATTTGAGATACCTTCCAAGGCCTACTCAAGTCACAACCCGTAGAAAGACATATTGCTAATCTGAAGTATGAATTGAAAATTTTATTTTCACCTGCTCAACAAACTTGAAATCTCCTCTTCTATACTATCTTTAGCTCTGATACCATGTAGATTTTTCTATAGATTCAACAACTCATGTGATGTACTAAGACAACTGACAAGAATCTACTATATTCTTTATAGAGGAAACCAATAATGATCAATGAAAACAATAATCAGAAAGAGGAAGAATATCAATCACACATAACACAATATTTCTATAGGGAAAGAAATTGTTCAAAACCCCAACTATCTATATTGCATTAACCAGAAGACTTGAGAAGAAAATACAATGCTTGTTCTCACTAGAACAATCCCTGCACAAGTATGATCTAACTCTCTGCCTCACAAGCCCGATTTAACCAACACTTAGCCAATTTTGTTTCCTACCAAGCCCCCACTTCCTTATGCAATTTTTGGCAGAATCAACCCATACTTAATTGGGAAATAATTGCTCCATAACTACACAATCCAAACTTAGGTCCTCAATTGATTGCATGCACCATCTGTACAACTCAGAAAATTATACAACTGATAGTACACTATCCCTGCACTCTAATCTCAACTGGGTCTTCCTCTGAGCTAAATGCATGAATTATTTGTGAGTGAAGCTTTAGTTCACTAGTGTGGTATTGGTTGATGCACGAGTGCACAAATCCACTACTAGACCTCTACCAGTTCCTCTAATAGTTAGAATTGTTTAACTGACTATAACTCAGTTAGATTGAGTTATCTAATTACAACTCCAAAGAACTCAACCTGAGCCCCTAAAATTTAGGGATCACTTTACATGACTCTAGATAGACTTCCAACATGAACTTCCTAAGCTAACTAAGTCAACTTAACTTAGTCAACTATTACAAGTTGCTACGAGAAAATAATTACAATTTTAATTCACAATTTAATTCAAGGACAAATTAAATTGGAATTTCTTGTTATTTTTAATAAAAAAATTGGTATCAAATGATGTAGTGCCTAAATTTGTTTAAGGAGTGTAGAACAGTTAAGATCTATTTTTTAGTGACAATGTAGTTCAATTAAGTCTTAGACAGATTTTTACTAATGAAGTAAATGGCATAAGGTAACTTATCATCTATTTTCTCCAAGGCTTCCCCCACAACTTTGTCTGGTGCATCAATATGGATATGGAAAGGCAGAGCCTAATTGGGACCCCTAAGTATGGGTGCAGTGGTCAATTTCTCTTTCAAGATCTTAAGGGCTTCTTGGCAGTTGCTTTTCCAACAGAATTCTGAGTCCTTGGCCAACAATCCAAACAATGGTGAAGCCCACTTTATTGAAATCCTTGATAAACCTCCTATAATAGCAACCTAAGCCCAAGAAAATCCTAACATTCCTTTTCTTTTGAGGAGTGGAGACCCTTTTTATGATGGAAATATTGTTTGGGTCCACTTGCATCCCTTCTTGAGATATTGAATTTCCAAGAATAGTCCCTGCATTCATTAAGAATTCACATTTCTCAGGACCTGGCGAGAGGTTCATTTCAATGCATTTTCTTAGGACTTTACCTAGATTAGAGAGAGCCTCTAGTAAATCACTCCCATAGGGAGTGAAATCAACCATGTAGATATCCATAGAGTCATGTTCAAGCTCAACAAAGATGCTCAGATCTGCCCTTTGAAAAGTGGTAGGGGCATTGCATAGACCGAATGGGAGGAACTTATAACCAAAGGTACCCCAAAGACATGTGAATGTAGTTTTGTCTTGGTCCTTGGGGCTAATCTGGATCTAATTGTAACCACTGAATCCATCCAGGAAAGATAAGAACTTCTTCCCTAGAAGACCATCTAAAACTGATCAATGAAAAGCAAAGGGAAATGGTATTTCTTTGTGGCCTTGTTCAGTTCTCTGTAATCCACACAAATCCTCCACTTCCCATTCTTATTTGGGACTAAGACTAGAGGGGACACCCACTCACTATCTAAGATGGGGTATATGAACCCTGCGTCCAACAACTTTTGTAACACTTCCTTTACTATGTCCTTGAGGGTTGGGTTCATTCTCCTCTAAGGTTGGCACACAGGTTTGCATCCCTCCTTGATGTATATGTGATGAGTACAAACTGGCGGATGCACACCCTTCATTTCTTTATAGTTCCAAGCAAAGGCATCTAAGTGCTCTCTCATCATCTTGCATAATTTTCCTTCTTGGTTGGCCGAGAGAGAGGGGTTAATCTTCAAGGTTCTAGATTGGCCAACTTCTACAACTTTAACATGGGCAGGACTTGGGTCAACTGAGCATACTTTAGCCAAATATTATTCTTAGATTCTTTCACTAGCTCATCAAGAGGCATGGTATTGGGGTTTTATTCTGATGGATCTGGTCAATGAGGTCATCTTCATCAAGTTGCCCCCCTCCTATAAGAGCATCTACGACACATATTAGGTAGGATGTTGTATGATACACTTCATCTTATTTGTCCTCCTCTAGACACAAGTGTAAGTCATGCTCAATGGATGGTTGGTCAGGAGGATACAATACCAATTGTTTACACAAATTTCCATTCTTAATGGTCATGTTCCCAGCCCTACAACTAATATAAGAATTAACAATGCCTAACCATGGCCTTCCCAAGATGAGAGGATAGCCATTGAACTTGGTTTTGGGCTGGAGAACCAAGAAGTCAGTAGGATCCTCCCAAGAGTTAATGGAGACCATGACATCCTCAACAAATCCCTTAGGAGCTACTATAGATCTATCTACAAGTTGCAACACTATATTGGTCTTTCTCAAAGCTTCTTGGAAGATTTAGCATGGTTTATTTATAAATAATGTTGATGGCAGCCCCAAGATCAATCAGGGTATGAGGGACAATGATGCCATCAATGTACACATCTACTACTGGACTTCCAGGGTCTAAATATTTTGGACAAATCACTCTCCCCAGCATCAAATCAAATAATTGACCAATAAAATTGATAGTGGGGGTGTCTCTTTTTCTTCTACCAAGATGTTTGAAACATTTCTCCTTTATAAGCTTATTATAGATGGGAACATCCTTAATAGCCTAGAGACAGGGTATTTTAACACACATATTCTTCAATTCTCCCAAAATTTCAATCTCTTATGGGGTATGATGGCTAGGGCGGATCAATATCTCAGGAAAAGGAGGTGGATTTACTTAAGGGGTACTCTCTTCCTTTTCCTCTTCAAGTTCTTTAAGTGGAGATGGTGGATAGTTATATGGAAGTACTCTTCCAGACCTAAGATTGATCTCTTGGATCTCCACAACATAGGCAGGGTAAGATTTCTCTCCACTGTAGACCTATTGTGTTTGCTTTTTATTTGGGTTCAGATTGGATCGAACAAACATCTAAGGTTTCTTGGGTGGAGCAAGATGCGTGAGCTATGGTTGAGGCTGAGATGGAGGTAGTAAAGTAGGAGGTTGGTTGAATTGAGGCCTCCACCCTTAGATGGGTTGTTCCATTGAGGAGGTTGGGAAGCATATGGTTGAAATGGTTGATTGACAGGGTGAGGAGGACATTGAGGAGAATATGGATGAAATGGTTGATTGATAGGTTGAGGAGGATATTGAGGAGCATAAGGCCAAGAAGGAGGTGTGGACCATGATGGATGAGTGGAAGAGTACTAGGGTGGCAAGGGTGCATTTTGGTTGGGAGGGTAATAAGGGTAAGATACACCTTGCATTCCCTACTGGCATGGCCCAGGTCCTTGAGGCCTCCTTTTATTTATAAAGCAGAGCTACTCATCCCCAGCTTCTACCCCTTGGTATATAACTTTTAAACCATGCAAATAAGGGAATTTATATGTGGCATGGTTTTCCTCACAAACTGAGCAAGCCTCTATGACATTTAATGGGCATTCATTTTTGGGGTTCCTTCTAGTGCATTTAGGATAGAAAATAGCTAGGGCTTTCTCTGCTTCCTATTATTTCCTCTTGATCTACATGATATCCATTTGCAAAGCAAAGGAATGAAACATTTCACTTTGAAAGTCCTCCAACATGTTCCCATTCTCATTTTTTATGGATGTTGTAGAAGGAGAGGAATTGGACAAGCCTTGACTAGCCCTACCCTTCTTTATAGCAGCCCTAGAGTGACTCTTGAACACATTTTTAATGTCATCATAGGATAACTGATAGATACCTCCCCCAGATAGCATGTTGAGTGTCTCTAACATGTCTTCCCTGATCCCTTAGAGAATAACTAGTTTGAGTGATTCAGGTTCAAAGGTGCATATGGCCCTCCTATAATTGAGTTGAAATTTATCCTCATAGTCCTTCATCAAGTCCAAGATTCATTCTAAATATTTATTCCTTGGTTTCTTTGGACCTATTGTATTCCCTATACTTTTCATTAAAGGCTTGTTGCATTTGAGGCCAAGTATTGATGCTACCCCCGAGGCAAACCCATAAACCAGTGCAAGGCTACATCCTTAACGGTAGAGGGGAATAACTCTAGCTTTTGGTCATTAGAGGCGTAGTCATAGGTCCTATAGGAAACAAAAAATTTAAACATGAAGGTATCAGATCCTCATAGGTTAATCCATGGAAGTGTGGAAGGATAATAGGTCTTATATTCTTCATTCTAGCCTCTCCATTAGTCTCTCTAATAGGGAAAACCTCATTGTTCCTATTTTTAGCCATAGGCTTGGCAGGTGAAGTGGGTTCTTTTTCTTCCCTAATAGATTCTTCAAAGATTTCAAGTTGCTCACCTAAAGGGTCTTCTAACTCCCTTGTAGTCATATAGGGAAGCTAACAATCACTGAAGAAGAGTGAAGTTTAACTGCTTGAGGGCGTGGGGGTGTTTGGTAAGAATTTTCCTTAAGTATCTCTACTCCTAGTGAGGCATGAAATAATTTTGTTATCCTTTTATTTTATGTTATTTTTTCAAAACTATATGCAACATAGAAAACAATGCTTAAGCAGAAATAACATCTACCTAGACACCTCCTTGACAATGGCGCCAAAAAACTGGTGAGCCCTAGTATTGCACCAAGACTGCCGCAACTTTCAAGGGCTCCTCAACTCTATTTATCAACTCGGGGTTCATGCAAACTTCAAGGTGACAATGTTATATGCACAGTAGATAAGATTCTACTCATGCCACCCTCAACTAGGACATTTGATTAATAGTGCTCCAAGACCATTCCTCCTACTAAATTAGAATGAAAAATAGCTAATGAAAGTACAATTTAGAAGCTACCTCTAACTATGAAAATGGAAATGCTACTAGCTTCAACTTGAAAATGCTATTGAATTGATTCATGAAAATACAATGCTACACTACTTGTAGAAAGGAAACTACATTTTCTTGCAATTAACCATATAGTTACCAAATCTACTTGCAAACAAGAAGTTATCCTACCAAATCATAACTCAAGATTATATGTATCATCTATCTAATTCACACTTGCATATAAATCAATGTTCTATTTGTGCCAAATATGTGATAAGGAAACTAATAACAATGTTTTGCAGTGAAAGAAAAGGAGGGTTTGGAGTGGCCTAGGAGTTGCCGTTGATCATGAAGTCATAGCTAGGGGTTAACGTACTTTTAAACTAAGTCCAAATTGCAGCAAAGGTAAAAACTGGTGAAGAAACAGGCTACTACAAGTGTGCTACAGGAGGCCTGTAATGCTACAGGAAGGTTTCCGAGAAGGTTTATAAGGTGGAAATGATGGGTTCAGGGTATGGAAAGGTGGATGGAGGTTGAGGTAAATCAATGAAGGGTGGCCAAAGACCCTAGCCAAGCTCAAAGAATTTTTAAGGCCTTTTTTGTACTAGGAGGGATACTCTCGGTGTTCTAGGAAAATGATCTCATGAACACAACTTTTAGGACATAATTTTGGATTCATAAGAGAAGGTGAGGAAGTCCAACATGGAGGTGGTGAAGGTGCCCTTGCCTGTAGATCCAAACAGCCGTACAATCATCACATGCATATACCCATTTATCATTGATAGAATGAAACAACTAATAGTGGAAAAGATGAGTTGAATCTAAATTCTATCTAATCTATGCCAAAACTCTGATTTAATAAAAAAATCAACTCCTAAGCTATAATAAGCACATGCAAAACAAGGTAACCAAAACAAATATTCTTCCAATAAATCATAAACATAATAGTTTTAGAATGTGGTTGTAAATCCCTCTATTCATGCTTCCATGAGAGAGATGAGGCAGAGGTTGCAATCACAGATTTTTTATGGATTGTTCTTTAATGAAATACAAGAAACTAATAAGCACTCTGAACTAAAAAGAGATACAAATACACAAGAGGGACCTAAGCCACTGGGTTTGGGCTCAAACCCAAGAGCCTCAGCCCTCTGGAACTAACTTAGTGATGAACCAATAAGAAACTTCTCATTATCATTGAATCAATGTCTAATACATCACATAACAGTCAAAAGTAGCAGTGCCAAGTACTTGAGCTTAATAGCTACCTAGATGAAATCAAAAATCGAATCCTAGTGATCTCTTTTACATGCTTATTTATACAAGAGGGTAGCTACTAGCAGCTCCCTAGAAAATAGGAATATTTGTCTCCCACAACTCGAGAATGGTGGATCTTGTTCCTCAATAACTGCACTTTCTTGGTTGCCAATGACCTCGTCTTGCTTGGCTACCAATGACCTCAAGCTGATGAGAGAGAGTGTTGTGATGTTGGGTTGATTGAAGGAGTTAAAGAGGTGGACAACCCCCTAGAATCTCTCCCTTCTTTCTACTATGAGACCCTACATAGAAATTATATAGAAAAATGCTCCATTTATTGTAATTAAACCATATTAGGCCACATGACATAGAAAAAATATTTTATCCTTCTCACTAAGGATAATATAACAAAAATTGTAAATAAATGTGAGAAAGAGAGTTCTAAAAATGGAGGATGGAATGATGACCCTTATAATGTACCTATTGATGAGCTTCATAAAAAATGAGCTATCACCTAGGTTAAAGTGCAGTGGAAGCACTTCAGCTCAGAAGAGGCTACGTGGGAGGATGAAAAGTTTGTGCATGAGGCATATCCCAGCCTATTCTAAGGGCCAAGAAAACATCGAGGACTGTGTTTTGCTCAAGGGGGAGATGTAATACCCATCAATGAATGTTTAAACATTGAAGTTACTTTTTTAAGTTACTTTGCATGCTACGAACCTTAATGCTTTGTTTAATTTTCATTAATGAAAGAATTTAAGTAGTCAAACAAAAAATTACAATGGAAGTAATGCTAAAAATAGTTTTCATATTCCAGAACATTTGAATGACAGTTACAGGTAGAGGCAATTTCCTGCCCAAACTTCTCTCCCTAGAGATAAACTATCTTAGTTGGAAAAGGAAGCCAAGAGGTTAAAGAAAGGAACTTGGGGCAGCCCTGAAGGAGAGAGAGATTGAAAACCTAATACCTTTGATGGGACGTTGTGGAGGGAGGCAGGACACTGCCAAAACAAGGATTTCTTGAGCTGGTTGGCCAGTGGAAATCCAACTGAAATATGTGTGCTCAATTTAAAACCTTAGAACGAATTTGGTTGGGATAAAAAAAGTTATGGGTTGGACCTAACAAGGTATATGTTCTTAACTTGTTTTGGATGTGAAGTTAGCTTGGGGAGAGATTCAATAGAGTGTAATTATTTTCATTGGCTGGGTGGAGAATTATGTTCCCCATGATTTTGTGTCAGGTTGCTTACTGGAAATCAGATAAGTACAATGTGTTCCTAAGTTTATACATTGTTACTCCCAAATGATATTTTTTTATTTTGATATGATAACTAGTTATATATGTTAATGTGAAAATAGGTTAGTTCCAGATCTATCAGACAATTTTCCATCATTCAGAACAACCCTTAATTCCATAATGCATATTTAGTTTGGATAGGTGAATGACAAGTCTCGGAAGACAAGTCCCGCCAACCTACCAAAATAATGATAAAATTGTTCTCAGTAAATGTTAGTGGAGGCTGTGTTCGAACTAAGTAAAGTAAATGTTGTACTCATATTGAATTCAAGCCGCGAATACAACAATCAAATGAAACATAAATAAAATACCTCTATGGGGTAATGTGAACTAAATTAGAAACTTGTGACCATTGATAACTACAAGAAAGGAGAAGAAACATGTATTGCAAAATATTATACATGATAAATCTACAAGAGATCTCATTCAACCCAAACAAAACAGTATAAAACTCACAACAGAGGTTGGAGGCCATGAGCATCATAACCAAATATTAACAATATACTATTTTCCAGTCTAAGAATGCAAGTTCACAACTAGCCGAGAAGGATACTCAATAGTCAAAGAACTAAGTGGAGAAGTACAATCCTTAAGCTCTTAGGGTTAATTAAAAAAAGAAGGAAATAAATAAGTTTAAAATTTCAATTTTACACAAGTCTAATAAACAAAACCCATGACATTTATAAATAATAATTTACATTTACACAAACTCATAAGCTATGAAACTATGAGTAAAATCATGAAAAATGGCCAGAGGTCGCAAGCACTAGTTGTTGAATTTGTGGAATAAAACTAGTAAACCAGATCCATTGTATTAACACTGAGTATTTACACAATGATTGATAAAAATACATCATCCAACAAGAGCAAGGATTTCCTATGAGTTATTCCTAATTGAGGATTCTAGGCCACACGACTAATGCTCCAACATCATATAAATTTGGTAGTGAAATTTATGTCCAAGGACTACAAAGAAAACATAACAAACAAACCCTATTTAGAATTGGTCGTAACCCTTCAAAGATCTGAAGGAACCAAAACCACAAGAAAGTGTTATAATAAGAACTTGGAAGCCATATCAAGTTGAAGTTGTAAGTTGATTCCAAACTCTATACATAGAAAATCAATAGAAGCTGAACCTGGAAATTTCCATACGAGGAAAGGTCAGCAAAGTATTACAACTGAGAAGGGAAAATCCTATATAAAATAAGTAAGAATTGGAATTCAAGTATTTATCTGTAAAATAACCCTATGGAAGAAGTCAGAATCCTATAGCTTGTCTAGGAGAGCAAGACTAGGGAATTAAAAGGAAAACACTGGGAAGTTAGAAGCTTAAAAAAGAAACCTCACAATTGAAGGTTAATAAAATAAAACTTACCGAGTCCCTATGCAAAGGAGAAGGGTTTATTCTTCTGCAACAACCCACATTGTAATTTCTAACCCTCGACATCATTGAAATATTGAGTGACTGGAGCTACAAAATACCTTTGTGTCACTGGGGAAAAAGGGAAAATAAACATTTGTTAACGCCTTTTTAAACAAACTAACAGTAAGAGGTTTGAAAACGAACAATTAAACATTTGTTAATGCCTTTTTAAACAAATTCATAGTTTTAAAATGAAGAAATGCCTAGCTCTGAACAATAGAAATTATCCAAAGAACCAAAGAGCAACATGATTCCTCCTGTTGCAGAGCAAAACCCTCGTTGGGAAAGCGACTCAAATGAGGGAAGCGACGCGATGTGAGGGAGGAAAATTATCTCCATAATTGCATAGTATCATTTCCACCGTAGGATTCCTTGACCTAGACTCTACATCGTTGATCTTAGTCATGGCATCAATCCCAAATAGAATGAATCCCAAGCATGATATTGCGTGCTAGCTATAGTAGTTGAGGAAGTTATAAGAGGAACCTTGTCAATCCGTGAAAGAATAATGTTACATAACAAATCACATTTAGCTATAAATTCATTGACTATATTCCAAATAAAACCATAATAATATTTTCAATGCAATGATCACAATGAGTATAGATAAAATTCTAGAATACGATCAACACTTATCATAATTCCCAAGGGTTCCCCACCCAACATAAACTATATTCCAAGAAAGAGCTATTAAAACATAGGACTGAGAAACATTCAAACTATATGTATTTATATATTAATAGAGCCACACTGTAACACCCCCTCCCAGGTCTACCCAAAGGTACCATCCAAATTGGGGTAAATATGAGTAGAGATGCCACTACAATTAGATTTGACCTCCTATCTCACCTTAAGGAAGTGGAATTGGTGGAACATCACATACAGTCATCCAACATCATCAACAAACCCCTAAGGAGACAAGTCAGCCACTCAAACAGCCTGTCCCTAGGTACCACTATTATTTTGCAGCTCTTAGCTCTTTGTCACTCTCATGCTATGTGAAGGGGAGTGACCAACAATTCAAAGTCGCTCTCACAATCCTGCTTGCCAGCAACTCCAGGATTTGATCCTCTTTTCTAGCCCAAAGTCCTGGCCTCTGCCCAGAACTTGTTGTAACTTTCAAAAATCATTCAAAACACAATAACAATGTTGATCGATCAAAATCACCCTCAGGGCTAGGCCTGAGCATCCCAAACTAGGACTAACATTCTTTCAAACACTTTGCATCAATGAAACCTATAGTTCTAGGATACAAGACAGAATATAAATGACTGAAACAACTTATGAAACATCATTAGAAGGATCACCTCCTTCTCCATTGAACTACTACACCATCAATTAGGTCTTGCATCCATCTATTTAACAGTTACAAGTAAATGCATGAAATAACCATGACATCAACTAGTCACACAACCATGTTTATAACCAACATTAAACCGTGTAAATATCATAGATATGACAACCATTAAATCAACATATAAATCAATGAAAAATTAATATAACATAGCTTTTATTAATCAACCACTCACTCCCATGCCATATTCCAAGCATGAATGTGGGATCTCATAGAAAAACCAATCTAAGAACAACCAAGGGAATCTAGAGGTTAAACCACCTCCACCCTCATCAAATTGTGATCACACTAAAACTAGTGCTCTGATCACAAACAAATAGAACTCGGAATTCCATCTAGAATCCATCACTATCCTTGTGGATTTTTTCATCTCTTTGTCTCTTACGCTTTACTGCAATCCAAACTTGGATCACAGGGCCCTAAACTGAGACTTCTCCCTCAAGCTTTATCATGTATCCCACCAAAATTAGTCATGGGATTCCTAGGCCTTTGGGAATGAACCTTGAGACCAACTACGCCCAGGATTCTGAAATCTATCTAGCAATTCCAAAGTTCCAAAACCGAAATAAAGATCCCAACATACCATGGCATCTGGAAAAAGGCTAGGCTAGTTTGAAATCCACTGTCATAACTCGACAACACCATGCCAACGACGACAAGAGAACCATACACCAACATGCAAAGCCATGCATGTCAAAACTAGCTAGGAAATCACACATGCAAAATGTTACCTGCAAATATTCCTACTGAAGTTGCTTGATCCTGCTTTCCTTTCCTTGATCCTTGCTTGCTTTTTCTTTCCTTTCCTTTCCTTCCCATTCCTTTACTCCAAACTAGAGTGCTCCAAGAAAACTCTAAGTGACCAAGAGAGTGTGAGAGAGAGAATAATGAGAGAGATCCAAACTTGAACTTCAAAAAAGCCATGAAATGATCCTCATCAGCCTTTTTATTCATGAGACCTCTAATTTCTTCATTTTCCATTATTTTCCTTCAATTTCCTCCTCACATGCAACCTATGACCTTTTTCCTTCCTTTTCTCTTAATTTCCTTTATTTTCATAAATAAATGTGCTAAAAATGTCTTTTTGGCTTTTAATGCCTTTGCTTTAGCCTTTTCCATTTTTCCTTAGCAAAAACACACATCCAATGATGCCCACTAGGATATATTTACCCAACATTCAGCTTGGAATAAACGTCCCTTAATCGTGGTCTTATTTTACCTTTATTAAATTTTATTACATGAACTTGTCACCAGGGTTGTTACAAAACCCTCCCCCTTGGGGAACACCATCCTCGGTGTTAAACCACACCAATAACTCAACAAAACCGCTGAAAAGAAAATGTATTTCCTTTGGAGCTTTATAACTTAGCTCGTTGCAGTATTTACAATGAAGAACCTGCTCAAAATAAAAGCATCATGACAACATGACAAGATAACAACCATACCGCTTATTGGAGCTTTATAAGTTAGCTCATGGTGGTATTTACATACATATACATATACATATACAAATATAAAAACATTAGTAAAACATATTCCAAACATATACCACTATCAAACCAAAACTGCTTTGCCTCAACTAGCAAACAATGAAGGATATGGGTCCCGCATCTAATCTGTCATCTTCCATGTAGCTTCTTCAGGCCCAAAGTGCTTCCACTGCACTTTAACTTGATCTATGGCTTTGTTCTTTAGCATGAGATGTTTCCCCTGCAATATGCACTGAGGCTCTGGCTAGAACTCTCCTTCTTGCTCCACCTACAATACAGACCAATCAATAACCTGATCAACATCCTTTACATACTTCTTAAGTAATGAAATATGGAAAACATCATGAACTTTCACTGTTGGAGGTAGTGCAAGTCAATATGCCACTGGTCCAATCCTCTCAAGGATCTAAAAAGGCTTGTAATATCGTGGTGCCAACTTGGAACATGAACCAATCCTCAAAGAGATTTTCTTGGGCTTGATGTGCAAGTACACATGCTCTCCAACCTGAAACTCTTTGAACACCTTGTGCTAATTTGCATAAATCTCCTATCTATCCTGCACTGCCTTTAGATTCTTCTTTATAACTTGCATTTCCTACTCCATGTCTGTCAACATGTCGGTCCAATAATTACCCTATTCACTAGATCACTCCAGCTGATGGGAGTGTTACAACTCCGCCCATACAATGCCTCAAAAGGACTCATCCTTAATGACTCCTGATAATGATTGTTGTATGCGAACTCAACCAATGGTAGATACTCTTTCCATTTCCTCTGCTGGTGCATCACATACATCTTCAACATATCTTCCAATATCTTGTTGACCCTCTCTGCCTGACGATATTTTTGTGGATGATAAGTTGTGTTGAAGGCTAATTCTGTACCCAAGCCTATAAATAGCTCCTTCCAAAACTTGGAAGTGAACATTGCATCCCTGTCCGACACAATATTCTTTGGAACACTATGTAGTCTCACTATCTCTCTGATGAACACATGTGCTACCTCACTAGCTGAAAATGTAGTCTTTATCAGAATCAAGTGATCTACCTTGCCCAACCTGTCAACCATGACCATAATAGAATCATGTTGCTTCACTATCCTCGGAATACCTGTGATGAAATCCATGCAAATGACCTCCCATTTCCATTCCGGAATCACCATAGGCTGTAGTAGACCACCTGGATGCTTTCACTCTGTCTTTAACTCCTGACAATTTAAGCATATAGCCATGAACTCAACCACTTATTTCTTCATATTCGACCAATAATAGGACTTCTTTACTTCCTTCAATTTCTTTTGATATCCTGGATGACCCGAATACAATTTCACATGAAACTCCCTCAAGATAAGCTTCTTGAGCTCACTGCAATTCGACACATAGATCCTGTCTCGAAACCTCACCAAGCCATCTACCATGAGATGATACTTTGTATCTTGATCCCCTATGCTTGTACCTACACCTATACCTGTACTTTATTGTAACCTGTGCATAATCTCCATGTATTTTTCATCCCGCTGACCTACCTACAAAATCCTATCTTGTAACTCTATCCCATAAGAGCTTATAATTGCTATATGATTTACCTATACCTTCCTGCTAAGAGCATATTGTTTCCGGGAAAACTAGTGTCTTTTCGATCTGCTAGTCCCACTAAGACTGGTAGCTATCTTAGAAACAAACAATCCAAGCAATTTGCGATTTCCTTTATGTATGAGAGATAAGAGAGAAGCAAAGAGGACCAACCTGGATCTTCCGCTTGATTCCTTGCTTGATTTCTCTCTCCCTTGATAGAGCTTGCAACTCCTCTCCTACTTGTCTCACTTTAGAGAATACTTGTAGAGACAAAGAAAAAAAACACCATCAAAGCATCCCGATCTATAATATCATAAACAATGCAGAATCAGAAATACATTGATTATACAATTGCATTCACAAATAACAAGATTCACAAATACATTATTGTACGGAGGAAACTTCAAAGAACTTTATTAATAATAGAAGAGAGGATTACAACCCAGCTGTCTGATCCAGTATCATCCTCCCAGCATCAAAGTCATTTTCACCTCATGAAAAGCAAGATCACCCAACAATACAATGTCTCTTCTCAAAGATAAACCAACGACACTTCCTTACAAATTACAAAATTCCAGCCCCTAGATCTCTCAATGAGGGATCCATTTATAGATGTCTTGCAAGGGTGTGAGTCAGCTCTGGGTTTTTGATTAGTGTCATTCCACTGATAGTTCTGGTTCCACTTGGAGATTTCATTGATCTCTTACTCATCCCTGGGTGAATTCAGAGAGGCAAGTGTCATAGGAGAAGTTTCTAGAAGATTCCATGAGCATCCACTTAGCAAACTATCTCAGCCATTTGTCCATTATCGCTCATCACACCCTACAGAAGGCCTCTTTAGTATGCATCGCACCCAGCTAGTGTATGAGCCAGTATGCATCACACCATGACAGTGGAGTAGTCAATATGGTCCAGTTTTGGCCAATTCTGAGTAGTTTTTCAGGTGGAACTTCTGGGAAATGATGTAATCAGTTGACCATGATCCTTTAGGGTATGAAACAACACTTTTAGGGGTTAAAGAGCCCTTGGTTTATCGACACATGTCATTGGGGTTGAAGTGCCCAAATATATCTATAACAATTGCCCCCTAAAGCATGAGGTCATAAATCTTTTGATGTCGAGTGAAATGCTTTATCATGAGGATCTGAGGTATTCGAACTAGAAGGTGACCTATATAAGATACAATACAATACATCATCATCATATTATTTTCATGAACTAGCTGAGGCAGGCATTCGCATGCTTAGCTTTATAAATTCATTTTCATGTACATAAAACAGATAATCGTCTGCAATTGCAGACTGGTGATTCTTCATATGAAGGGTCATCGTCCTTGGCCTAGATGACCATCTATGCAGCCTCTGTGTACATTTGACGTCTTTATATTCCTGAATATATCGCAGCTCGTATGGATGAAACTAGATCCGGGGTCTTTAAACTCATTCAATCTTTGCCCGATGTACAAATCAATCCTTGTGAAAAGATGTTCTAAAGTCGAACATGGAAAGACATCGCCTAATTACCAACCAACGATGTAAGCTATTAACAGGCGCAAGAGGAATCACTGATAATGATAATGACCCTCAAGGTACTACAGTACAATTTACATGGTGAATATATGATCCGATGTCGAACATCACGTAAAATCTTTCGGACGAAGGCCATTGATGTAAACCTGTCACTAAAAGTGTGAAACTTACCATTAAGGCATGCAAGCTTCAAAGTACTGAAAGGGATTTTTCTAAGTCAACTTCTTGGATAATGAGCTGATGTTGACAAGAAGTGACCCATCATAGGAGGGCCTTGATGTATCCCACATCTACGACATGAAACGAAGCAAATGATTTTCTGGAGGTTAAAACAATTTGATGATACAAGTTTCAGGAATGGTAGTCATGAAAAATGGAGGGTGAAGGTATTGCAGTGGATGAGGCATTAGCTGGATGGTGAATTCTCTAAATGACTCCTCTTGAACATATCGGCGACACTAAGATGGATTGGTAGTGTTAACCCCAAAATATGGATGGTACAGAGGACCAATGGTGATATGATCGGCGAATGGAATAACCCAACCCGACTCAATAATGGTGATGGAGTGAAAGTGTCATGTTCAAGAGCGACCTACTACAAATCAAATTCTTCATGTTTTCTTCCCTTTTTCCCCACTCATTGTTGACTAGTACCTCTTTATTTTTGTCAAGATTAAGGAGGATAACATATGCTTGTTCTATAATTTGCCCATCAGGCAAACTTGTCGTTATGTTTTAGTGAGCCTAGCGACAGTGAAACTCGTTCTTGTCTGGGTGGGAAAGTTTGTCGCTATTGTTTTAACGAGTTTAAAGACAAGGATAACTTGGTCCTTTTCATGTTTAGAGAGTTTGAAAAGGAACCAAAAGGAAACTTCAGCAGTCCTTTTTCACAGCATAATCCCTTAAGTCGAAAAAATTATAAAATAGTACATAAGGGATGATTTTTCGATCGCTTTAGCGAGCCGAAAAAAACAAGCGCTCAATCTTTTTGTGGGATAATCCCTCAAGTTCAAAAAGATTAAAATACAAGAGGGATGGCACTTCCCCTTTCTTTAACAAGCTGGAAAGGCTAATAGCTCAACAATCTTTTCATATTTAACGAGTCTAAAAAGAATTTAAAAGAGACTCATTTTTTGAGGAACAAGTGGTGTTTTCGGGTAGCAACTGATTCCTGGGAAGTTTGGAACTTCTCAAAACATGGTGGTGTGAAGAGGGTGGCTAACAAAATCACTTGTCGCAGCTGTTGCTCAAAAGGGTAAACAATCAAGTGGAAGCATATGATCGGCCAAAAGAATGGAGGTGATGATAGAACATAACCAAGGCTCAAAACGCTGATAGTATGGCAACCACAGAGGTCATTTACAGAAGGCGGGTTTATTTTTTAATGAGCTTGAACTTTGCGTTAACATATGCTCAGTAGCAGGTTTATTTTTTAACGAGCTTGAACCTTGCAAAAACATTGTTCATTACAGTAGTCAAAGATGTCTCTCATTGGTAGGTTCAATTTTTTAGTGAGCTTGAACTCTACGATAACATATGCTCATTGTCTTTTTATGTAGGCTAGAAATGACCAAACTACAAAGCTAAAAGACTAAAAGCTAAGGAACGATTGAGGTTAGGCAGGATGGTTTTGTCTTCTATCTAGACAAAACCCTTCTTGTTGTCCATCTGGTGTGCAGATGTTTCTGGACTAACCGCCTAACCTAAGAAGTTAAACTAGAAAGCTAAAAAAATCTAAAAAGCTAACAAAAGAAAATGGTCGTTTTTTTGCTTGCATAAAAAGGTTTGCATACCCCCAGGCATCGAGAAAAGGAGAGTCTCCGGGTCACAATATGGAAGTCATTACAGTTAAGCAGGATTGTTTCATCCACGGTTAGACAAAACACCTCCTTGGCTTTGTCCACATAGTGGACAAAAGTGAATGGTGTTTCAGACCAATCACATGACCTACGAGGAAATGGTTGTTTCAAACTAATCACATAACCTACAAGGAAATGGTTGTTTCAAACTGATCACATAACCTACAAGGAAATGGTGTTTCAGACCAATCACATAACCTACAAGGAAATGTTTGTTTCAGACCGATCACATAACCTACAAGGAAATCTATCTTTTCAGCTGGGTTCATTTGCTGAAGCGGACCAGGGTGCATGCCCCCTAAGCTTTGTTACATTCACCGGACTACTCGCTGCAATCAAGTGGATGGAATAAAGGTTGAAGAGACATTCTTGATGCAAAGAGACCACTTAGGGATGATGTTTGACTTAGTGTTGTGCTTGAACAGGGAAATGAAAGTTGGTCGATAAGTTGTACCATTTTGCCTTCATGCAGGAAACACATTACTCGAAAGAGTATGGAAACAATAGCTTCCATGCTATATATATAGTCACATCCAAGAAGTAGATTGTAATCTAATGGCCCTTGGACTACCATCACGTTCAAGTGAACGGTTTTCCTTTTTAAATTTATTGGCAACTTTGGAAGGATCCTTAACGGTCGATTGGTTCCTTTGTCCAAGCCTGATAAATTCTGAGTAACAGGCATAAGCGATGGCGAACCAAGTGCTTTCCAAATAGTTGAGGAAAGGATACTTACTGAAGCCCCTTCATCTATGATAGCGCCAGACACAATCATTTTGTAAACTTGTACTACGATTCGGAATGGTACATTAGATGGAAGGCAGGGTCTTATTAGTTGATTCCAACCGAAGGAAACGACTAGACTGCTTGGAGGGGGTACTGGATAAATGGTTGAATGAACCCCTTGAACTGGGGGACTTTCCTCCTATTGTAAAGGAACGGGTGGATTCCTCCCAAGTTCATTAGACTTTGTATTAACAAAAAAAAAGTGAACGGTATCGTTCTCATTCCCTTTGGAAATTGTATCATCTGAAAGTGGACCTTCTGAAGGCAAGACTGGGTCGACTGCCATCTCGACCTATTGACTTTGGTCCGGTATGGATTCAGAAGGTTCACTCTCAACGATAGGAATTTCGACCAATGATTGAGTTACGTCAGCCCGATTTTCAACTAGTAAAGGACTTGGTGAGAGTTTCTTGTATCCAGGTGGAAGTCCCTGCGTGAAGCAGGACGGTTATCCAAGACTCTTTTGGCTTCATCCAAAAAGGGAGAACGGTGAAGGGCATGATCACCTTCACATAACCTAAATGGAAATCTGACCTTTCCTTTTTGTCCATTGACTTCACTGTTACTAGTTGATGGTGTGTTGTCAACATGATTACCAGAGGTTGATGACACCTAACAGTGTGAACGGGGGGACCATTCTCTCAAGATCCAAGGGATGCACAGACATTCTCGGTGAAGGTGGTCTCCCTTGCAAATTATGCATGGAGATCTCCGCTTGGAAAGTTCGGTGTGCATATTTTCACCAGATGCTACATGGTTGCCCCCTTGCTTAACTGACTTCTTCTTTTTCTCCTTCCCTCTCTTCTTCTTCTCGATCACCTGGTTACTAGCATTGCTACTTTCACCAAGCGAAGAGGAAGAAGGGGAGGGAGAAACGAACGAAGTGGAAGGCGAAGGGTCAACTTCAGTATCAACTGGTTGCTGATTCGATTGTTGAGGAATTGCGGTATTTTGAATGAAAGAGGTTGAGAATAGCCATAGTGGCAGACCAATTCATATTCCTGGAAGGGACAGCGTGGCCATATATCGAGCACCAATATTTCCCCAAGAAGAAAATGGACTAGGATTCCCTTCAAGAGGGATTCCTTGATTGGTGGACTCCACTATCTCAACCTAATATCAATGAAGGAACAGGGATGTTATTCCGAATTAAATAAATTTTAATGATGCTTTGACACAACTTTGTTTTTTCACTTTTAAAGAGTCGAGAAAAAGCTAAATATAACTCTAGTCGCCTTCGATTTTTAATGAGCCTGAAGTGACAAGTGCTCAGATCGACCTTTTCTTTTAAGGAGTAGAAAAGGAATGAAAGTGACTACTCTGGAAATCTAGACAAAGGGATTACTAAATCAATCACAAAACTGCAATATACACCTTGGGGGTAAATTAAATAGAAATTACCAAGGACTTATGTACGGCAGTCAATCTTCCTGAATGTTGTGTTCAGTGCATTGCGATCGATAGGGTGGCAGACACAACTTCCTATGGATACAGGATATTAGCATATTATGGTCTCCCAATATATACTCAACGGTACGAGGAGCACAAGTCCGTGCTAGCGCTTGTCGTATCAAAGAGGAGGAATCACCCAACCTTTTGATGAAAACGATAGTTACTAGATTTTACGACGCTGGAACACGTCTCTAGCCTAGACTTCTAGATGCGTTGCATTAGGTTCCAAAGTGTTGTTAAGTTCATTGAGATTTATTTTAGAGTTGATCTTGTTTATAAGTTTATCTTTCAAGGTTCACCGCGTGATGTAGATGTTAAATTCCTAAATATGCAATCTAAAATGATAAACAACCGTTGTTTTTCTTTTAGCAATGAAAATCCTAGCTACTAAGTAAAGAAGATTACGATTCTTTCAACAGAGAGCAAAGAGCACACACTAAATGCACTTTTCCTAAATCGCTTTCGCACACAGTCTAAATGCAAATGCAAATGCATGTATTTGTTTTTAGTTTCCATAATGTGAGAATGCAAAAAAGGAAAACTAAGTATAGATCTGAACTATTTTCTTCAAAGTGACATTTCGACAATTTCTTTTCAAAATGAAAGGAAGACTAAACGACACTTTTCGATTTCAAATAGAAAACTGCTTTCGACACTTCAAATATTGACAATTCAAATCAAATACAATGACAAAAGAACAATCGACTATCTAGAGGAGGAAGACTTTACGACACTCTTCTTTTTGACTCAAAATGGCAATTACGACACTTTTGCATCCAAAAACGACAGTTCGATTAAACTACCTTTTGACGAAGGATCATAAATGATGGACAAATACACAAAAACATTTACTAATACTAATCAATAGAGGCTAAACAATGTAAAGGAAGGAGGCTTCAATAATGAGATACTGATCATAAGCAGCAAAACAACTGAATAGAGCTGAAAACAAGGAGGAAAAACCCAAATTTCAAAGAGAGAAATAGTATTACTCGGTCATCGCACCTGTGCTTCTCAGAAACAGGGATGCATCTCACTTGCTACACACGGGAGGTGCAATGCATACTGGTTTCTAGTTACAGACAGTGTGATGGTCCAGGGAACGAAACTAAGGTGGGTTTTTTCCCAAATTTGCAACTAAGTTTAGAGATTTAGGCTAAGCTACTATGAACAGTAAAGAACAAAGTACAGGGGTATGATATTAGGAGGTTAATGAGCTACCACAAGGGCATTTAGAATGCTTGTAAGTCAGATGTTCAGTTCATAAACCAACCCGGAGATTGACTGAAGCAGCATTCATTTACTTTGCAATTGCATAGCAAGAGCAGTTCAAAGGCTATCTAGCTAACTTCAGGCTCTGTCTGCAGTTTATAAAGCAAACAACAATAACAAACAAACAAACTATTCAGCCCCTAGTGGAGTAGACATTTTGTTTCCAAGAAAGCTAGTGTCTTTTCGATCTGCTAGTCCCACTAAGATTGGTAGCTATCTTAGAAACAAACAATCAAAGCAATTTGTGATTTCCTTTATGTATGGTAGATAAGAGAGAAGCAAAGAGGACCAACCTGGATCTTCCGCTTGATTCCTTGCTTGATTTCTCTCTCCCTTGACAGAGCTTGCAACTCCTCTCCTACTTGTCCTGCTTTAGAGAATACCTGTAGAGACAAAGTAACAAAACACCACCAAAGCATCCCAATCTATAATATCATAAAAAATGCAGAATCAAAAATACATTGAACATACAATTGTATTCACAAATACACAATTGTATGGAGGAAAACTCAAAGAAATTTACTAATAATAGAAGAGAGGATTACAACCCAGCTGTCTGATCCAACATCATCCTCCCAACATCAAAGCCCTTTTCACCTCACGAAAAGAAAGATCACCCAACAATACAATGTCCCTTCTCAAAGATAAACCAATAATACTTCCTTACAAATTACAAAATTCCAGCCCCTAGATCTCTCAGATGAGGGATCCATTTATAGATGTCTTGCAAGGGTGTGAGTCAGCTCTAGGTTTTTTATTAGTGTCATTCCACTAATACTTCTTGGTTCCACTTGGAGATTTCATTGATCTCTTACTCATCCCTGGGTGAATTCAGAGAGGCAAGTGTCATAGGAGTCCATGAGCATCCACTTAGAAAATTGTCTCAACCATTTGTCCATTCTCGCTCATCGCACACTATAGAAGGCCTCTTTAGTATGCATCGCACCTAGCTAATGTAGGAGCCAGTATGCATTGCACCTTGACAGTGGAACAGTTAGTATGATCCACTTTTGGCCAGTTCTGAGTAGTTTTTCAGGTGGAACTTCTGGGAAATGATGTAATCATTTGACCATGATCCTTTAGGGTATGAAACAACACTTTTAGGGGTTAAAGAGCCCTTGGTTTATCGAAATATTTGTTTGGGGTTTAAGTGCCCTAATATATCTATAACACATATGCAACCCAGTTCTCCTTCCCTTTGATGTATCTGATCTCGAAGTCAAACTCACTAAGAGTGGCCAACCATCTAGATTGCCTGGCATTTAGATTCGGCTTGTCAAACAAATACCTCAGCCCACTATGATTGCTCATCAATGTGAACCTATTGATGCCTCTAAAATGACTGCATCAACATCGAGGAAAACCACCCGGTTCGGACCTTAGTGCAACTCCTTTTCCGTTTGGTGTGGTGGCTCTGATTGGATCTAATGGGACCAGTTTCCTAGTGATATATGAATTGATGGGTGATTGGTTTGTAGTGTATAGCGAAGGTGATAAGTGTTTTATCCTATGATGCAAAAATATATAAAGATAACTGATCTATCCCAAGTATTCTTTTAACAACACGATTTTTTACTGTTTCTATTAAACAAATAACCATAAAAAATGACTTATTCATAAAATATAAATATGTATTCATATGATGATTACTTTGTTTAAGTAGTCAAAAAGAGTAATAATAAAAATATTATCGCATTGACTATAATATATATCACTGACATATATATATCCAAGTGATAACAATTCTAAAACATTCAGAAATGACTAGCTAAAGAATTGCTTGGAAAACATATACATATATATATATATATATATATAGAGAGAGAGAGAGAGAGAGAGAGAGAGAGATATATATATAGAGATATATATATATAAAGAGAGAATATATATATATATATATATATATTGAGAAATGTTCATTCGCATAGAGAAATAAGACAAAAACAATGATAATAGTACCGTATGCATTTGAATTCTCCCGATGTAAACAACATTCAGATTCTGTTTTTCTATTTGAGAACACCTTCAAAAGATGCAAAAGTGCAAATCTTTAAAAGCCTCTTTGACAAAAATGTAGAACTTTGTTCCAGTTTGTGATAAAAAAAAAAAAAATATAATATATATATATAATATATATATATTATATATATATATATATATATATATATATATATATAATTATATATATATTAGAAGTACAAGTAATGCAACTCCCAAGTCAATTTTTAATACATATTGCGAACCCTTTCTAAATACATGAAAAGGTATTAAATAATAAAAATAACAACAAACTATCAATAAAAATCGCTATGCGTTGGTCTAACTATAGACATATAAATCTGGGATTCATCATGAAAATAGTGGTGTTGTAGCGGTTGAATGAATTCATTGTATCGGCTTCTTTTCCTATGATTGTAGCTGACAAATTGCGAGTTTAGGCTATATTTCTGGAGGCTGACTCATCCTAGAGTGTAGTTGAGTTGTATAGGTGGCATCAGAGAGTTCGAAGATCATGCAATTGACTGCACGCGAAAGAAATTTCATTGCCATCTGCTAGCTATGTGACTTGACCAGGAAAAACTAGAGTGTTTCCCATGTCAAGCTTTGGATTCCTCCAATCTATTTTTCACCGTGCACAAGATTCTATTTCCAATGTTGTTCTAATGATTTTGCTTTTGGGAGTTTACCTGGAGAGCAATCGGTGATCAAATTAAACATATGCAAACTGTTATTTATCAATTCGATCAGACCATTCATTGCAGTTCTGCATCTAGAGATTTCTCTTTCAGCTTTCATTAGTTGGGACTCCTGTTCGGAAAACAGGATTTCCTTATGTGATTCTTGTATTCTTGGTAGGTTGGCAGCCATTCCTTCTGTGGAATCTTGTCAGGATAGAAAATTGGTTAACCTTTCATCTGCCTTTTCTAATTCAAGTCTGGTGTCTACTGCCTTCTCAATCATTGACAGAGATATCGCATAAGGGGTTGGCCAATGATATATTGTGGCAAAGAATATCCAACTATAGGACAAGGCTTTGGTTATTTCCAAGGCTTCTGTTTTGAATTGGCTTACCTGTGGATAACCCTTGTACCTCTCTATTTGTTCTTTCATTTGTGCAATTTGATCTTCGTTTGCCTTCTTTTCTTGCTCACTTAACATCTGAAACCTGCTCAATTCCTGAGAGAACTCCTATTGTTTATGGAGAGTTTTCTCATCAATCCTTTGTTTTTCCAATTTCAACTGCTCTTTTAATTGCTCATTTTGTTGCCTCTACTCTATTAACTGTTGTTCAAGTTAATTTATCTTTTGTTGTTGCTCTGCTGATTGCACCTCAAGTTGGGTAATCATCTGATCCTTTTCCCTCATCAGATGGCTAACCTCTGAGGCTTTATCCATTCTCGCCGTTGTGTAAGCTCCTGCATACTGAGATAGACTTGTTAAATCTTCAAAGGGATTGACTTCTGCTTTACGTACCACGTTCATCATTTCAGCCTAAGGAGTTAAAAGAGGACTTTGATCAATTTTCCTCTTCTTCCTTTGTCTTTTAACTACAGCCCTGTGCTTCAGACTGTAGAAGACATCGAGAGGTGGTATTTCTTTAGTTTGTAGTACAATCTCATCAGTAGGATTCTCAATAATAAACTCTATGTCCTGCTGAATTCTGGGTAGGCCACTTGTTCCTTCAATCAGAACTGTAATAACTTCTGGCTTTTGCACTATAGGCAATTTTGGTGTAGTGAGCTCTTGGGATTTATTCGGGTTATTGATGATTAAGTCGAACTGCTCATATTCCTTGAGTAAAGTAGGATCAATATTTATATTTGTATCAAGGGGCTCACTAGTTCCTTCCTGTGTCTGCTCCCTTTCTGGGGTCTTTTCCTTTTCATGAGTCTTTTCAATAATTTTCTCTTCACAATGGCCTTCTGGTTGCACCATAGAGGTAGTATTTAACAAGTCCAGAGGTAGTGTTTCCAATCTATTTGTCCTGAACTTGTAAAATTCCTCTAGTCCCTCTACTCCCAATTTGATTTTTGCCAATTACTTCACTTAAGAAAATAACTCGGCTGAAGCAAACAAATCATCATAACTATCCTTCTCATGTTCAAACTTGGTGATTTTGGCCCGAGAAGTGACATTGTAGGCAATAGATTTAGGATCATACTGCCTTTTTGGGATGACTGCTAACTTTAACATTTTTATTTTCTCAGCTTCCTTCTCTGCATGCTTGAAGTCATGCAGCGTGAAAGCACCACATCGGAGGGGGAATGAAGGCCACATATGCTTTTTAGACTCCTTTAGGTTCCTTGACATCCCTTCTATTGTTATCTAATATGTTAACTCTCTAGCAAGTAACTTATCAGGCATGTATAAGGGAAGGACATGTGGGTCAGTAGTGCTGCCAAAAAGTCTAATGTAGGTGAACTTTTCTTCACCAAACCAACTACCAATTGCAGTTAGGTCAACATAAGCTTCCTCGGACAACCTAGGAGCAGGTTTATTGAATATGGCATAATACATGGGGAGGATAAAACCATGACAGATTCTATAAAGATGATTTTTGTAATGGGATTTCCACAATTCCTTAAGATAGATAAGAATGGGGTTCGGGTCTTGTGGAGTCCATTTCTATCCTAAAATGGGATATTCAGAATTGAAACAGATAATGTCCACAATATAAGCACTCATATAAAACAAGGGCATTACTTGGGTAGTCAGGAACCTGTTTTCCTATAGTCAAGTATTTGGTTGGCCATTTTATCAAACAAAATGGTCACCCAAACCATGATATAGGAATTAATTACATCCTCCATTAAATGTACCATCTCTATAGAAAATTTGGCAGAATTATGGACTCTAAAGAGTCTGCACACCATAGCACCAGCATAACAGTAAGGAGATGCCAATAAGTCTACAGAGTACATACTCGATGATTCATGTTTGTGTTTGGTTAGAAAATGCCTCCATTGTCTGATAGGGTCCAATTCGATGTCGTTTTCTTTGGCGAAAGCCTCCAAAAATGCTTTGTTATATCAGTTTTAAACTTTAGGCAAATGGTACATACTTTTGATATCTTCTGCTCTAAATAACCTGAACATTCTTGCATCAGCCGTAAAGAAATTTATATTTGTGATATTGATGCTTTCAATAACCCATCTGATCAAGTCATTATAGGGTAAAACTTTGGCGCGGGACGCTATTCTATGTAGATAGGAGCTCGCCAAATCCTTAAGATTATTCTCTGACTTGTCCGTGGAATCTGTTGATGCCACTTCTTTGATCTCTTCTGGATCCTTAGTTTCTAGTAAATTATAAATACTTTCCCAGGAAGCCTTGCTTAGACTGAGGCAGGTAGCATTAGATATCAAGACCTTCTTCACTAGTTCCTCTTTGGCTACGATGGGGGCCTTTGGTTTCTTTGACTTCTTTGTCATTTTCACTGGATTCATCAACTTAGACTTGCTCTGTAAAAGAAATAAAAGAATGTAACAGAGAAAAACCCATTCAAAGCCAACGCAGAATAAAAATATTAATGGTAATTCAAGCATGATAAGCAATACAAACTCAAATATTACCATGGATGAAATCCTCGAAGGATCCAACCTTAACTGCTCTATTAATAACTTCCGTAACCGCCAATTGTGATACTTAAATGTCATAATGATATGTCGCATCGCACATATTAGTAACAGTCCTTTAAATTGGATCTATTGGCTTTCCCGATCAGCGATTAGCGAAAATCGGGAGGCACAAAGGTTAAGCTTTAGCTGTTTCCATATATAGCTCCGATTGCAATAAAGGTGACTTATCATGGGAATGCGAGATAATCAATAAATCCTTTGTTTTTCGTTTATAATTGATTTAAGGTTTTAAACCCATAAACATTCGTTTAACAACCTTTTATTGAAAAGTGTGCTTTTAATGAAATCGCATCGGCGATTGCCAATAGATAGTTATGTGTCTCATGCCTTCAGTGATGGTCGATTGTGATCAGATTATTACATCGGGAGATTTGAGTGGACTATTGGAATGCTTCTTTGATGACTTGTGATTTTCTCTTTCCGATAGCATTATCGCATCAGAGATTTGCCAATGAGAGCCTTTTAAGTCTATCCTTTAAATAAAGGATGCGACATATTATTTTACATTTGTTTTATAAAAAGTTCTTGGTTGATATTTATATCAGATCGAACCTTTTCATAAGGACTTTCATGTGTTATGTGGTTAAATCAAAGTTTGCAATTTTTATTGAATTTTTTATTTTAACTAAGTCTTAAAAAGGGGACTCATTTCTTATTAAAGTTTTGGATAAAAATTTTGAAATGGGGAGGGTTGTTGTATATCACAACAATTGGCGATTCACTGGGAGAAACAGTTATCTCTGAGAAAATAATGCAATGTCTATAACTTTCTTAATTTGGAAACCATTGAGGATAAATAAAACAAATCTAAGAATAGTTGGATAAAGATTAACTCTGAATATAATAATAATAAAAAAATGTAATTCCTTTTCCAATCTTAAAAATAAAAACATTCTGGGCTTATTCAAGCTTTGATTGGTTGGTATAGATAAAGCAGGGGGCTTCTCAAACTTAGCTTTTAAGTTTACTCTGTTGTCACAGGTAGTGCTTCTGCTGCCAGCAGAGGTTTATAGTCTCGACAGGGTTACCTTTTAACCATTTAATCATTCATTGTCCCATCCATATAAAAGTATAACTTTTGAGAGATAATTCAAAAAGATATGTCTACACATATTTTATTATTTTTGTTTTTTTTATTCTCTTTATTTCTTTAAAATATAAGAAGTCATTGTCCTGGTTTGGTGGCCAGCTGTTGACAATGCCATTCACTAGTTGTAATTGAACTGAACAAGCTGGCTCATGATGAGATTCCTTGTCTTATGATTATAAGCCATTACCCTATTTTAATATGCAATATTGGTAATGTCAGTTTAATTAGTTCCCTATGATCATGATAAGCAGGCTCATGATGTGACCTCTTATCTTTTATATCAAAGATATTTTAGAATTACACTCTGAAAAGTCACAAAACTAATAGATGGGGTGAATTACTTTCTCCTTAAGAGTATATGGATGACAATTTAAGAGTTGTAGATGCTAAGTTTAGAAAAGTCTTTACTTTTTACAAATAACCTCTCTTGGCTCTTTAAAACTTGGAATGATTTATAGTATTATCAAGGCTTGTGAAGATTTTACAAATTTAGAAGAGGTTCTCAAAATTTTGTTTTTATCTAACCTTCTAAACTGTAGTCTTTTCCTTAAAAATTTCCATCTATCGAAAGTAAGTGTTTACAATATTTCCTTAAATAACTTTCACATAGTAAAAGGTCAATGGAAGACTATTTACAACCTTATTTCCTAAAACTTGGAATGATTTACAGTATTATCAAGGCTTGTGAAGATTTTACAAATTTAGAAAAGGTTCTCAAATTTTTGTTTTTATCTAACCTTCTAAACTGTAGTCTTTTCCTTAAAGATTTCCATCTATCGAAAGTAAGTATTTACAATATTTCCTAAAATAAATTTCACATAGTAAAAGTTTAATGGAAGACTATTTACAACCTTATTTCTTACAAATAAAAATTTAAGCAAACAAAACTGCATAATGAATATTTACAAGTAAGAAGGGGTTACCTCCTTAAGTAAAGAATTTTTTCAAGATAAGCCATTGACAGGAAGAGAATCTCTCTTTCCTGATAGATCTTGCAATATGAACGTTGATGAGCCTATCTTCTCAATGATTTGAAACGGTCCAAGCCACATATTTTGAAATTTAGTATGTTTGCCTTTGTCTTCGTGCACTTTGTTCCATTTCAAAACAAAATCACCAACTTGTAAAAATTTTGGGCCGATAGAATCTGTGTCAAAAGAAGATTTAATAATCTGTTGATGTTTTGCATGTGTAATTCTAGCTTTTTCCCTTTCCTCTTCTAATTTAAGGATTTGATCATATCTTAATTGAATAGAAGAGGAGGGGTTTTCTTCAATAAATTACACTAAGGCTAGAGATGGGAGTGCTAAGTTTGTTGATATCACAACTTCTTTCTCATACACTAAGTTGAATGGAGAAGTACCTATTGAGGCCTTTTGTGTTATGCGGTCTGCCCATAATGCACATATCAAAGACTTATGCCAATTCTTTTGATTCTGATCAATAGTTCTCTTAATAATCTTGATAATATTTTTGTTGGTTGATTCTGCTAAACCATTACCCTAGGGATAATAGTTTGCATAATATTTCAATTTCAATCCTCTTTTAAGAGCAAATTCAAGTATGGTATTTCCATAAAAATAAGATGCATTATAAAAAATGAGAGCATTAGGTACGCCAAACCTGGTAATGATGAATTGATCGATGAAATCAATAATTGCATCAAAGTTGGCTACCTTCAAAGGAATTTCTTCAACCCACTTTGTGAAGTAATCCGTGGCTATAAGGATATATCTGTGTTGCTTGGAAGAATGTGGAACAATCTCTCCTATGATATCCAGTCCCCATTGTTTGAATGGTTGTTCAATGTTGACTGGTTGCAAAGGAAAGGTTAGCTTCCTTTGTCTTCCACTAGCAGTTTGGCATGTTTTGCATTTCCTTACATAGCCATGGATGTCTTTGAATAACGTGGGCCAATAATATCCAGCATGTATTATCTTGTGAGTTCTTGTATCACCTCCAAAATGTCGGCCTGCGGGACCATCATGTAATTCCTGCAACACCTTTTGTGCTTCAGTTTTTTTTCAAGGCATCTTAACAAAACGGAATCATAATTCCTTCTAAATAACACATCATCAATGATTTCGAAGTGTTTTTCTTCTAATCTCAAGGCACGTTTGTTTTTGTAAGAGAAATTAGGAGGAGCATATCCATTGTTTAATTAAAAGACCAAATCTGCATATTGAGATTCGAAGTTCATGATACTTATCTCATTTATTTGTTGAGCATTGTTTGAATCTTCATGTTTTGGAATGTTAGCAGCTCCTACTAATAACCTGCAAAAACCTTGACCTTTTACAATTTTCACTGGTTTAATATCTAAATCATATTCTTGTAATGTTGTAACCCAGTTGGCTCTCTTCTCTCCTACTTCCCTTTGGACTAGTAATTATCTCATTGCTGAGAATGGGACTATTGCTTTTGTATGAGTCTTTAGGAGGAATGGCCTAAAGTGTTTAATAGATTTGAACACAGTGAAAGCTTGCTTTTCTACTTCGGAATAATTAAGTTCAGCACCTTGTAGATTAGAATTGAAAAAGGATATGGGTGCTTCAACTTGTTGATCATTGATTTGTGTCAACACGGTTACATAAGAAGTTTCGGATGCTAAAGTATACAAAATAAAATGATTAGAAAAATTTGGAGTGTTCAATGCAGGAGCATTAATGATCTCCTATTTGATTGAATCAAAAGCTTCCTTTTCGGTATGCCCCCATTTGAACATTGAATTTTTCTTAATCATGGTCTGTAAAGGTAAAACAATTTGCAAAAAATCAGGAACAAATCTTTTTACAAAATTTATTTGACCTAAAAATGATTGCATTGATTTTATATTGTGTGGCAGAGGAATATCAGGAATCTCCTTGATTCTTTTTGGATCAATAGAAATGCCATCTTTAGATACGATAAACCCTAAAATTTTCCCTTGATCAAGAGCAAAGAATGATTTCTTGGGATTTAGTGAAATTCCATACCTTTTACAACGTTCAAATATTTGTTTCAAATCATGTAAATGATTCGCTATTTTCTTGGAGAAGATAGTTATGTCATCTAAATAGACAACAATTGACTTATTAATCAAACCCTTGAATGCTATATCCATTTCTCTTTGGAAGGTAGCTCCAGCATTAATCAAATCGAAAGGCATTTTCTGGTAGGCATATGTTCCCCATTTGGTTCTGAAGGTAGTCTTTAGTCTATCATCTGGATGCACCAATGTTTGGTTATATCCAGAAAAACTATCCAAAAAAGACATTAATTCGAAACCAGCAACTGAATGAAGAGTTTGTTCCGTTGTTTCTTTTTTCCAAAGTCGGTTGTTGTATTATAGTTCCGAAAAAGGTAAGGAGGTTGAGCTCCTGGAGTACAATAAGTTATGCCATGAAGTGCAAGGAGAGGAGGAGTTACAAGTTAAACAAAAATCCTCCTTGATCCTGCCTTTTGGGCTTTTGAAAAACACTAACCAGAAATAAAGCCTAACAAACTGATGCAACAAAAAACAGTATTTACAAAACATATTCAGTCAATATTGATGTGGCGGATGTGCCGAGCAGTGGACTCTTCAGGCTTGTCATCAACTCCGACTTGTTTGATGCTTGAAGAACTTATGGGTACTGCATTTCTCTTTTCCATCATGTATTTCAGGATCTCAATGGATTCTTCGGCATGACTGCACCTGTTGGAAAGCTGATTAAACTGCTCATGCAGCGAAGGGATTCGATGAAGAAACAAGTTGATGTCAGCTGCAAATTTTTCATTGATAAGGCTATTCTGATTGTCAATCTTGGCATCCAAGATCTTTTGTTGGGCACGTATTTGCTCCAGCTCAGCCTGGAGGTCAGCGCAATGGAGACAGTCCTCGCTCCTCGCCATCGATGCAGAAGTAGTATGCTCTTGAGAGAGTTGTTGAATCCTAGGAACAAACCAAAAGCGACGCTCTTGCGGGCGATCTGAGAGAAAAAGCACAAAAGCGATAGAATGAGGAACCTGTAGAATCCTGGGAATGAACCAAAAGCACTGGTCTTGGGTGCAATCAGAGAGAAAAATCATAGAAGCAATAGAAAGAGGAACTAGGAGAGCGAGAAAAAGTTGTCTGGCAATAGCAAAGAATGTGGGCAGCAAAGAAGGAGGAATGAGCTGGAGACTCAGATAAACATGAAAGGGAGAAGACAGAGCACAAAAAAGGAAGAAGGGGAGGGCGAATAAGTAGTAAGAGGAACGCAGAGGGTCTGTCAAGGGAGAGAAGGAAGAAAGAGTGGGGAAGCGTGGGAAAACACAGAAGGGAGACAACGAAGTCAGGGAGGGATGGGTGATATGAAACACGACAGCTGATAGGATGATTTCAAGCATGATAATGCGATTCCTAGGAGGTGTCAGATCCCAATGCGGATTTTGCTCTTGGAGCAGGTCTGAAAAATCTTTGACCATTCCCAAATGTCAGATTCTTTAGAGTTGTTGCAAATTTGAATGATACGAAAATAATTCTTTGCCATGGAAAAAATTGAAGTGGATCCTTGAGAGAATTCAAGGGAGATGATGATGGCGTTCGACCTTATTGTAAAGGATATTCCCTTTGGTCCTATTGCACACTTGGCTGACACATTTATCGACTTCTTTGTTGAAGGCACGAAGAATATGGAAGAATCTAAGGTCCCAATTTTGGTGGATTAAGGCTTGGCATCTACTTATTGTTTGTTGGATGAAAATATTAGAAGCTTTACGCTTGCTAATAATGGCAACAGAATCTCCAAAAACCATCGTGTTATGGATACCAAGTTCTTGGAGCTGGATAAGACCTTGGTAGAGAGCAAGCGCTTTTGCTCTGTTATTAGATAGGGTTCCCAATCCCCACTCAAAGGAAGCTATAAGATCTCCATTGGGATTATAAATGACTCCCCCTGCCCCTGCCACTCCTGGATTGGATTTGGAAGCTCCATCAAAGAAGAGGGAATGGGAATTGATGTGCCTGAGCCATTCTGAGAATTCATCCTGATTAACTTTGATTTTCCAACTGTGACTAGGAGTGTTGGAATGATGGTTGTAGGTGTTTGTTGTTTGTATGTCCCTGTTGTTGTCTATTATGTTGCTACTAAAGTCTCTTTCTTCTACACAAAGGCTGGCAATATCAGTTTTCCTTGTATTCTTAGCAACAATGGTTTCTAGCGTAAGACTTTTGGCTTTGATGCATAATTGTCTAATGATGGTCTCCTGATCTCTGAAAATCTTGCAATTCCTTGCGAGCCAAATTTTCCATAGGAGGGCATAGGGGAGAGCATTCCATACCCTTTTAGCTATGTTGTTTTTCTTATGCTACCAGGGGTAGCTTTTCTTCCATTTATTAAGGATCTCACCAATGGAATGCTGAGGGTTCCAAGTGAGAGTGCCAGAGGGGGTGATATTATTCCAACAAGAGATTACAAAGGGACAAGAGATAAATAGGTGCTAGATCGTTTCTTCTACCTCTTGGCAATTTGGGGATCGGGAGGGCCCAACTATACCCCTCTTTTGCAAATTGTCTAAGGTTAGGATTTTCCCTTTTAGGAAGGTCCAAATGGAAAATTTTACTTTGGGCATGGCCTCAGACTTCCAAATGGTTTTCCAATGCACCCAAGGAGGGACAAGATAGTCCCTACTGCACAAGTAATGGTGACCAGCTTGAATTGTATAACTAGAACCTGTGGGGTCCCACGGAAAGCCATCAATGTCATTTTTAGTGATTGGTGCAATATTGTGAAGATGAACCTGAAGACTGTCAATATTCTTTTTGAGGTTTCTAGGGATGGGAGGAAAGCTCCATCCCTTCCAAGCCTGTGTATTTATGTCCCATTGTGAAATTTGATCCAAATATTGTATTCCTTTGTTGTGAAGGAAAAGGAGAATTTGATCTGTAAATGGTTGACTGCTAATAGGCTGGTTCCCCATAATCTTGTCTGCTCCAATGTTGATTTTGTTGCCACCTTTGGGAACCTTACAAATATTTTGTGCCATAAAGGGGATAACTTTTTTGCAAGTTTCCAAACTTTTGTGCAGCTTCTAGTGGGCATTTCGCTTTCTAAAAGCTGCTGCCTTGGGCTGCTGAGATATTTGGCTTCAAGAACTTGTTTCCACCAAGCTTGTTGTTCATCAATTAATCTCCATACTATCTTGCCTCCAAAGGCTAAGTTTGTAAGTTTAGAAGATCTGATTCCAAGTCCTCCGCTTTCCTGTCGTTGGATAGCTTGCTTCCAGCTAACCAAGTTGAACTTTTTCTTTTCATTTTCCCCCCTTGCGAGAGGAAATGCCTAAGATGCTCTCCATTTTGTTGTGAAAAGTGGTTGTAGACTATATAAGAGTGAATTGATAAAGTGGAAGAGAAGAGAGACCAGATTTGAGGAGAACCAATCGATCTGCCAAATTAAGCCAAGTAGATCCCCATTGCTAAACTTTTATTTTTAATTTGTCAAGAGTTGTATCCCAGATTTCAGCTCTTGTAGGTCCTATATTCACTGGCATTCCCAAATAGTTGAAGTGATCCTAATTTAATTTGCAAGGAACTCCAAAGATGTTGGCTATGTTGTGAGAGTTTGGGTTGAGGCATGCCAACCATATATGCAGCTTTTTTTATAATTTATCATGCCTCCAGTATCTCATGTACTTGTCCAAAAGAGCTTTGAATCTTTGAGCAATGATTGCAGACGCTCCTCCTATTAACAAGGTGTCATCATCAAATTGAGAATGGTTGATGTTTTTGACACCATCTTCATATTTTATGCCAGTAATGAGACTAGCCTACCTCTTGTGGTCAAGGGCGCAGCTAAAGGATTCAACCATTAGAATAAATAGGTAGGGGGAGAGAGGACAGCCTTGCCTCAGTCCTCTTGAAGATTGAAAAGAAGGTCCGGGCCCGCCATTAACAAGGGGGGATATCCAAGGTACAGTGATACAAGCTCTTATGAGGTCAAAAGATGGAGTAGCAAAGCCCATTTTTTGGAGAACGGCAAGTAGAAAGGCATGTCTGACCCTATCAAAGGCATTCGCCAAATCTAGCTTCAGGATGAATCCCTTTTCATTCCTAGTGTGGCTAGAGTGGATCACTTCTTGAACAAGGAGAATTGAGTTTAAAATTTGTCTATTTGCCATGAAGCCACCTTGGTTTTCAGATATGAGCATTGGCAACAAAGGCTTCAGACGGGTTGCTAGGATTTTAGTAAAGATTTTATATGAGGAGTTGTCGAGGGATATGGGTCGAAAACAGGAGAAGTTGGTGGGTCGGTTCTCCTTGGGAATGAGGGCTACATGGGTTGAGTTTGTGTAGCCTCCCATTTTTCATTTCCTCTGAATCCATTTCACCGATTTGATGAAGTCTTTTTTAACAGTTTCCCAATGCACTCTATAGAAGCAAATTGGGATGTCGTCTAGTCTTGGGGCTTTGTCTGGCTGGAGGGCCTAGATGGCTCCTTTGATTTCTTCTTCCTCTATCTCTCTATTCAGGCTTTCGTTTATTTCAGCAGTGATCTTATTTGGCAGATGTTGTAAAAGTTCTGCATAATCTTCTTCTTCTCCTTCTTCAATTAGGAGTTCATTATAGTGTCCTGATGCTGCTTGTTTGATGGCTGCTTGGCTAATTTGTTGATTTCCTTTACTATCTGTAATGGATATTATGCTATTTTTTATTTCCCGAATAGTGGCTTGCTTGTGGAAAAAATTTGTGTTTCTCTCTCTGCCCTTCAGTCATAATTGTCTCGATTTAATCCGCCATTTATGTTCCCCTTCTCTTCTGATATAAAGTTGGTTGTAGAGGTTATCCTCCAGATTTTTATCTACCTGTTGGTATTCTTGATTTTCCATTGTGTTTTGGAGCTCTTCTAGCTTAGCTTGCGTCTCTCTTTTCTTTGTTTATGGCTCTTTGTAGTGGGTTTTTGCCCAGTCCTTAAGAGCATGTTTGACATTTTTGAGTTTACTTTCCTAAATGAAACTTGGAGAATCTTCAACGTGTTGTCACCAAATTTGTTGAATGAGATCTTTGGCTACTGCATTATCATTTCAAAGAGGACTGTATTCGAAGGGAATAGGTCCCAGGGGGTAGTGGGATTCGAGAGTCAATGTGGTAGGGTAATGGTCTGAGGTTGCAAAAGGTAAAATGGAGGCATGAACAACAGAGAAGGTGGATAGAAGGGTAACATTCACCAAAATTAGATCTAGCCATTCCATGATATTGTTTTTCCCCAGCTGACGATTGTTCCAGGTGTATTTGCGATTCTTTGGAATTATATCTATAAGATCACCATGTTGCATTATATTTTCCAGTTGATTTCTAGATGGGTCTGGGGAGAAGTTGCCTCCTCGTTTTTTATTAGAATGCAAGGTGAGGTTTAAGTCTCCCCCTAAAATAATGTTGTTATTATCTTCATCCTCTATATTTGTGCTGAGAGAATCCCAGCACTGCTCCTTATCTCTATAATGATTTGGTACATAGACATTGTAAATAACTAACTGTTGGTTATTCGAGTTGTTCTTTAAGACAATTTTTATCCAGTGTTGATCTACTATTTCTGCTATGCTACTCCAATTAGTTTGATGCCAGAGCGTGGAAATTCCCCCATAGGGTCCTCTAGACTCGCAAACACATCCTTTATACTGCTTGTGATGTGCAATAATTTTGTTCATTTCTAGTTTTCCCTACTTTGTTTCTTGAACTAAAACAATTTTTGGCTTCTCTTGGTTTATTAGGTCTTTTAAGGCATTTGCTTTGGAGGAATGCCCTAGTCCCATACTATTCCATGAGAGGACTTTCATCATTTCAAATGAGGATTGCGAGGAGTTACTCTCCCTCCCTGGTCCTTATTTACTAAATCCTTGTCTATTTGTCCTACGATATAGTATTTTATGGGGTTCTGGATGCCCATTGCTATATCTTTCTGGGATTTTTCATCCCTGTGTTGTTTTTCTGATTTCCTTCCAGGCTTCTTTTGATTGTCAAGAGTAGCACCATGTTCCTTGGAGTTTCTTCTGGTGATTCTGGGAGGGGGTGGGTCAGGAGGGAAGGATGAAGTGATGATTAGAAGGAGAGGGGATTCTGAAGGATCAGATTGGATCACAGGAGTAGGAGTGTCTTTAGGAGGGGAGAGGATATGGAAGGGGTTGGAGGAAGGAGAGGAGGGATGAGGGTCAGGTTGGCGATCAAGTTTAAGAGAAGGGAGGGTTGATGAGAAGGGGGGAATGGGAGGAGCACAAGAAGAAGGACCAACTTCAAGATTTGGTTTGGAGTTAGGGGAAACTTTTTTTCTTTTTACTATTTCCCATTTCTCTTCTTGCGGAGTGTTTTCTAGATCAAGAGATTTAGTACAACGATTAGCAAAGTGGTCGTATTCGTGACATACCTTACACTTGAAGGGTATCTGCTGGTAATCGAGTTGTTAAATGTGAGTTCAATCATCTACCTTGAGTTTGATGGCTTCTGGCAGTCCTTTGCCCAGATCAAATTCTACACAAATGCGAGCACAAGCCTGCATATTGTCCTTAGGTTCACTTCGATCAATGTATTTTCCTAAAAAAATTCCAATAGCAAGAACTAGTTCACCCCCCCATCAGTGAAGGGGAAGGTGAGGAAGCCAGACCCAAACAGGAACGACACTAGGAATGTCCAACTCTGGATTGAAGTCTGGAGTCCATTTGTTGAAGTATAATCCCCTTGAATCCACGAAATAGGGCCCATTTTGAAATATTAAGTCCTTATCATCTTTTGTTTCAAAGTGAAAAGTGAAATACCCTTTCCCACAAAATCTAATGGAGATTTTTCCTTGATTTTTATCTGACTAGTTCCTTTCCACCCATCTCTGCACTGTTTTTGGAGATGTCCAGAGCCCAGTAAATTGCCTAATGAGTCCTCATTCTGTTAATGCAAGGGTAGCCATGAGAGGCAAGGTTGGGGGTAAGATAACTTCCTGCAAACCATCAAGTTTTTTCATGAATTTGGAGACTATAGGGTGAGGTCTTTGAGGCAGTAATGAACTGACCAAAGCAGAGAAAGCCTTCTGAAGAGCAGCCTCCTCCGGTGGAGCCTCCAGAGGGGCCATGTCGAGGGGCCGAGGCCGAAGCAGAGAAGGAAGACAGTAAACCTTGCAGGGGCGCGCGCATGGGAACTCCTCCAGATAAAAAATGGTTTTACCAAAATAGGTCAAAAATACCTCTATTCCATTGTTGGTAGTGGGAAATTATCCTTTTGGTTTACCTTATTAAGATTTTTGAAATCAATGCAAATCCTAATATAACTGTTTTTCTTCCTAATAGGTACTAAGTTAGAAACCCATGTTGAATGTCTAACTAGGAAAATTATCTTAGCTTTCAAGAGTTTATTCAACTCTGCTTTGATCTGACTCTCTAGATTCGGATGAATTTTCCTCAATTTTTGTTGCACAGGTTTCTCCTCAGAAATCATTGGAATTGTGTGTTGTATGATATAAGTGTCATACATTTTTAGATCGTCATAATTCCAAGCGAAAACATTTTTATATTTATTCAACAATCTAATAAAGGAAAATATTTCTTCTGAAGTGAGCCCTAATCCCAAATTAATATTTGTGGTTTGGTCTCAGTTCCAAGATTTATTAATTCAAATCTCAAAGTAGAACTTTGAAGTTTTGAATTAGTAACTTGTTTAAACCTATCCTTGATATCATAAAGATCTTCAAGTTTGACCACGGATTTAGGTATGGAATTCTCATCTGGTCTTTGCTTTATTTGAAGATCATTGTCATTCTCATCAATAATTTGGTCATCATAGGATTTCTCAGAAGTTAAGAAATTCAAAATGTCTTCGTCATGATTAAATACTCGCCAATTGCTGACATTGTTTGGAACAGTAGGTCTAAAAATCAATTCAACTAAAAACCTATCAAGGTTGTAATCCTCAAATGGGAGGAGCTTAGAAGCAACATTGGCTAATAAATCAGCTGCTGCATTCTGAGATCTAGGAATGGGAGAAATATTAAATGCTAGAAAATGAGATATAAGGTCTTGAACCAAGGACTGATAATGCTTGAGATGTCCAGAAAGGAAATGGATAGTATTCCTTACCTTTTTGATGACAATCTCAGAATCACCAAATACTTTTAGATATTGAATCTTCAGACCTATCGTTTTATAAAGCCCTTGAATCAATGCCTCATATTCAGTAGTATTATTTGTACACTCAAATTCCAGTCTGCATGAAAGCATAGTTTTTCCCCCTTAGGACTAACTAGAATACATCCTGCTCCTACACCATCATTGGATTTTGACCCATCAAAATATAAAGACCAAAATACAGGCTTATCTACAGGTTTATTTACAATTTCTTCAGCAATAGTCACACACCTAGATGTATCTGTATGAGAAAAAATTTATATCTGTGATGTGAAACTATTAACAGAAAAAGGTGATGATTGAGCATTAAAATTACCAAAGAATGATTCAGCTGAGTAATTTCAGAGAATGCTATTATTGAAAGCTATGGGTTGATTTTCCTGCTCAAGCTCCATTACAATATGAGTCATGTGCTTCTCCCAGTCAATCTTAATTTGATTTGGTTTTCCTTTATAGGGGAGCCACATATGAGACCAATCAATAGAAATGTAACCATGCAGTTTCTCAGACCAATCCCTACTTAAAATTAACCCATAAAACTCAGGGATGTCAGCAATCAATATATCAATTCTCTGGACTACTCTAGGATCAGCTAATAACCTAATGGTGACTGATTGATCTCTCCTAAGACTTGAACCTTAGTTCGATCCAACTGAACAATATGTACTACAGATTTTTGGGGCTCAATGTTCAATTTTGAGCGAACCGAGGCTGGCATTATATTTGATGAAGACCCTGAATCTATTAAGAAATTGTGCAGATTTCTATTGTAGATTTCATAGGTCAAGAGAAAATGAGGAGTATGAGAATTAGATCTATCTCCAATCAAAACAGCATCAGTAGCATCTACTGTATCCGATGGTGGCTTACGTGTTCCTTCGGCTGCCTTGGATAATACAACATTTGGAAGAGGAGAAGAAGGTACTGCTTTAATTCTTTGAGCAACAATTTCTGTTGATGTTTGAGTTTGCTAAGCTCAAACAGAGAGATATTTTCTCTAGTCTTCTTCATGTCTTCAATCATGTTGTAATCCATAGAGTCAGAGACTACTAGTTTCTTAGATGATGAGGGTGGATTAGAAGATGATGGCTGATTTTGAGTTGGCAACACTGAAGATTTCTTCATAGGAGCTTTATCTTTGGTAGTAAGGCTTGCATTTTTCTTCTTTTGAGTTGGTTGAACAAGCTCTGCAACGACTTTACTTCTGGTATTTACTGGGAGAGCTTCTTGTTCATTTTCATTATTAGAATTAGGCAAAATGAAATCCCATATACTATAACATTCAACTATCTCATCTTCTTCTGTTTCCTCGGATGACAAGGCTATGGCCTGATCCTCATCATTATCTGGATCTGATTCTGCGTTAGATATGGCATTAGGTGGTTTTGATTCAGCGTTTTTGAAGTTCCTAAATGGCTTTTTAGTGGAGGTGTCAGCTACCTGTTTTTTAATCTCTACCATTTCATTGGACATGGTCTTTAAAACCTTTTGCAAGCCCTCCATATCGTATGGATCTTTAGCTGCTTTCTTTTTCAAATCATCTTTAAAAGTAACTTTTTTGGACTTTCTTTCCTCAAGGGCGATTTTCTTTTCTAAAGAAATAATATGTTTCTCAACAGCGATCGCTTCTTTCATCTTCTCCGCTAAGGTGGGATTTGCAGCCCTATCAACGAAGATTGCTATATTTGAAGGTAAAGTAGATATATACGATTCGCTTTGGACTTCCTCGCTGGGTTTAGACATAGCAGGAATTTTATTTAAGAGTTTATTAAATCGTGAGTTGAAATCTTTCATGGACTCTTTTGATTCAGTTTTAAGATTGGAGAGATCATTGATTAATGTCGCTTTGGATCTATCATCTCTGAACTTAGTCAAAAACTACTCTTGAAAAGCTTTCCAACTATTAATGGATCCTGGTGGTAGCAAAAAGTACCATGATCCAGCTGCTCCCTATAAGGTGTATGGGAAGAGCCTCACAACAACATCTTCTTCAGTCACTCCATTTTATTGACAACATAAAGTTGTTTATGTGTTCTTCTTCTAGTATGCTGATATTTGGATTAAACTTTGGCAACCACTTTTTAGGGTGGGCCGGTAACTGAATCAAGGGTGTAGGCATTGCGACTAGCCCTGGATTTGTCCATGACCTTGGTTGTGGTTGATTATGTGCCATTGTCGCACTAACAACAGAGGAAGTTGAGGATGTAGATGTAAGTGATTGGGTAGGAGATGTTGGAGTACCTGTACCTTGTTGAACTATGATATGAAGTTGAGGAGTGGATGGTTGACTTTGCAATGGATTGGATGAAATGGATGATGATGATGAAAGAATCTCACTGTTAGACTCTAAAGGTGTCTTCCTAGCTCTTTTCCGACTAGACAAAGGAAATTTTGTTGGTTCAATACCAAGTTTTTCGCTCTGTAACCTTGTAAGAGGTTAAGAAGGAATATATTGCAAAGTCACACTGCCTTGGGATAACTCAAATTGATCTTGAGATATGGAAAACCCTTGAATTTTATGAATTAAAGACTGAACTTCAGGGGGTTCAAGAGTGGATTTGTCCAATATGTTCAAGTTTTCAGCAGTGGGTGTTGTCTTTTCAACTTCTCGCTTGAGAATTGGAGATTTAGAATGCAAGGGAGAAGTTGGAGGAGATGGTGAGGGAGATTTATTCTCAGGATAGGCTATGGATTTGGATTTTCTTTCCGTTCACAGTTCATGCCCTCCTTCTAGCACCAAAAATGTTGATGCCTCTAAAATCATTGCATTAACATCAGGGAAAACCACCCAGTCCGGACCTTAGTGCAACTCCTTTTCCGTTTGGTGTGGTGGCTTCGACTGGATGTAATGGGAGCAATTTCCCATTGATATATGAATTGAGGGGTGATTGGTTTGTAGTGTATAATGAAGGTGATAAGTGTTTTATCTTACGATGCAAAAATATACAAATATAACTGATATATCGCGGGTATTCTTTTAACAACACGATTTTTTATTGCTTCTATTAAACAAATAACCATAAATATGACACATTCATAAAATAGAAATATGCATTCATATGATGATTACTTTGTTTAAGTAGTTAAACAAAGTAATAATAAAAACATTATCGCATTGATCGTAACATATATCACTGACATATATATATCCAAGTGATAACAATTCTAAAACATTCAGAAATGACAAGCTAAAGAATTGCTTGAAAAACATATGTATATATATCAATAATAACAATGTTGAGAAATGTTCATTCGCATAGAGAAATAAGACAAAAATAGTGATAATAGTACCGTATGCATTTGAATTCTCCCAATGTAAACAACATTCAGATTCTGCTTTCCTATTTAAGAACACCTTCAAAAGATGCAAAAGTGCAAATCTTATAAAAGTCTCTTTGACAAAAATGCAGAACTTTGGTCCAGTTTGTGATAAAAAAATATTAGAAGTACAGTAGTGCAACTCCCAAGTCAAGTTTTAATACAAATTGTAGACCCTTTCTAAATACATGAAAGGGTCTTAAATAATAAAAATAACAACAAACTATCAATAAAAATTGTTATGCACTGGTATAACTATAGACATATAAATCTAGGATTCATCATGAAAATAGTGGTGTTGTAGCGGTTGAATGAATTCATTGTATCAACTTCTTTTCCTGTGATTGTAGCTGATAGATTGCAAGCATAGGCTAGATTTCTGGAGGTTGAATTATCCTGGAGTGTAGCTGAGCTGTATAGGTGGCATCAGAGAGTTCAGAGATCATGCATTTGACTGCATCTGAAAGACATTTCATGGCCATCTGCTAGCTACGTGGCTTGACTAGGAAAAACCAAAATGTTTCCCATGTCAAGCTTTGGATTCCTCCAATTTGTTTTTCCCTGTGCGCTAGCTCCTTTTTCCAATGTTGTTCTAATGATTTTGCTTTCGGGAGTTTACCTGGAGAACAATAAGTGATCAAATTAGACATATGCAAACTATTATTTATCAATTCGATTAGACCATTCATTACACTTCTGCATCTAGAGGTTGCTCTTTTAGCTTTCATTAATTGGGACTCCCATTCGGAAAACAAGATTTCCTTTTGTGATTCTTGTATTCTTGGTAGGTTGGCGACCATTCCTTCTATGGAATCTTGCCAGGACAGAAAATTGGTTAACATTTCATCTGCCTTTTCTAATTCAATTCTGGCATCTAGTGCCTTCTCAATCATTGATGCAGAGATATCGCATAAGGGGTTGGCCAATGATATATTGTGGCAAAGAATATCCAACTGTTGGGACAAGGCTTTGGTTATTTCCAAGGCTTCTGTTCTGAATTGGCTTACCTGTGGATAACGCTTGTACCTCTCTATTTGTTCTTTCATTTGTGCAATTTGATCTTCCTTTGTCTTCTTTTCTTGCTCACTTAACATTTGAAGCCTACTCAATTTCTGAGACAACTCCTATTGTTTATGGAGAGTCTGCTCATCAATCCTCTGTTTTTTCAGTTTCAACTACTCTTTTAATTGCTCATTTTTCTGCCTCTGCTCTATTAACTGTTGTTCAAGCTGATTTATCTTTTTTTGTTGCTCTGTCGAATGCACCTCAAGTTGGGTAATTGTCTGATCATTTTCCCTCATCAGATGGCTAACCTCTAAGGCTTTATCCATTGTTGCCGATGTGTAAGCTCCTGCATACTGAGATAGCTTTATTAAATCCTCAGAGGGATTGACTTCTGCTTTCCATACCACGTTCATCATTTCGGCCTGAGGAGTTAAAAGAGGACTTTGATAAATTTTCCTCTTCTTCCTTTGTCTTTTAACTACAGCCCTGTGCTTTGGAATATAGAAGACATAGAGAGGTGGTATTTCTTCAGTTTGTAGTACAATCTCATCAGTAGGATTCTCGGGAATAATCTCTATGTCTTGCTGAATTCCGGGTAGGCCACTTGTTCCTTCAATCAGAACTGTAATAACTTCTGGATTTTGCACTATAAGCAATTTTGGTGTAGTGATCTCTTGGGATTTATTCGGGTTATTAATGATTAAGTTGAATTGCTCATATTCCTTGAGTAAAGTAGGATCAATATTTATATTTGTATCAAGGGACTCACTAGTTCCTTCCTATGTCTGCTCCCATTCTGGGGTCTTTTCCTTTTCATGAGTCTTTTCAATAATTTTCTCTTTACAGTGGCCTTCTGGTTGCACCATAGAGGTAGTATTTAACAAGTCCAGAGGTAGCGTTTCCAATCTCTGTGTCCTGAACTTGTAAAATACCTCTAGTCCCTCCGCTCCCAATTTGATTTTTGCCAGTTATTTCACTTGAGAAACAACTCGGCTTAAGCAAACAAATCATCATAACTATCCTTCTCATGTTCAAACTTTGCGATTTTGGCCTGAAAAGTGACATTGTAGGCAACAGATTTAGGATCATACTGCCTTTTTGGGATGACTGCTAACTTTAACATTTTTATTTTCTCAGCTTCCTTCTCTGCATGTTTGAAGTCATGTAGCGTGAAAGCACCACATCGGAGGGGGAATGAAGGCCACATATGCTTTTTAGACTCCTTTAGGTTCCTTGACATCCCTTCTACTGTTATCTAATATGCTAACTCTCTAGCAAGTAACTTATCAGGGATGTATAAGGGAAGGACATGTGGGTCAGTAGTGCTGCCAAAAAGTCTGATGTAGGTGAACTTTTCTTCACCAAACCAACTACCAATCGTAGTTAGGTCGACACAGGCTTCCTCAAACAACCTAGGAGCGGGTTTATTGAATATGACATAATACACGGGGACGATGAAACCGTGACAGATTCTATAATGATGATTTTTGTAATGGGCTTCCACAATTCCTTATGATAGATATGAATGGGATTCGGGTCCTGTGGAGTCCATTTCCATCCTAGAATGGGATATTCAGAATTGAAACAGATAGTGTCCACAATATAAGCACTCATATAAAACAGGGGTATTACCCGGGTAGTCACGAACCTTTTTTTCCTATAGTCAAGTATTTGGTTGGCCATTTTATCAGAAAAAATAGTCGCCCAATCCATGATATAGGAATTAATTGTAGCCTTCATTAAAGGTACCATCTCTATAGAAAATTTGGCATAATCACGGACTCCGAAGAGTCTACACATCATAGCACCAGCATAATAGTAAGGAGATGTGAATGAGTCTATGGAGTACATACCCGATGATTCATGCTTGTGTTTAGTCAGAAAATGCCTCCATTGTCTGATAGGGTCCGATTCGATGGCATTTTCTTTGGCGAAAGCCTCCAAAAATGCTTTGTTATATCGCTTTTGCGGTTCAAGCAAATGGTACATTCTTTTGATATCTTCTGCTCTAAACGACCCGAACATTCTTCCATCAGCCATAAAGAAAGTTCTGTATGTGATATTGACGCTTTCAATAACCCATCTGACCAAGTCATTATAGGGTAAAACCTTGGTGCAGGCTGCTATTCTATGTAGATAGGAGCTGGCCAAATCCTTAGGAGTATTCTCTGACTTGTCTTTGGAATCTGCTATTGCCACTTCATCGATCTCTTCCGGATCCTCGACTTCTAGTAAATTGTAAATACTTTCCCAGGAAGCGTTGCCTAGACCGAGGCAGGTAGTATCGAATATCAAGACCTTCTTCACCGATTCCTCTTTGGCTACGATGGGGACCTTTAGTTTCTTTGATTTCTTCATCATTTTCGCTAGATTCATCAACTCAGACTTGCTCTATAAAATATACAAAAGAATATAGCAAACAAAAACCCATTCAAAGCCAACACAAAATAAAAATATTAATGGTAATTCAAGTGTGATAAGCAATACGAACTCAAATATTACCACGGACGAAATCCTTGAAGGATTCAACCTTAACTGCTCTATTAATGACTTCTGTAACCACCAATCATGATACTTAAATGTCATAATGATATGTCGCATCACACATATTACTAACAGTCCTTTAAATTGGATCTCTTGGATTTTCCAATCGCTGATTAGTGAAAATCGTATATCGCAGATCAAGAGGCACAAATGTTAAGCTTTAGTTGTTTCCATACATAGCTCTGATTGTAATAAAAGTGAGTTATCATGGGAAGGCAAGATAATCGATAAATCCTTTGTTTTTTCGTTTATAATTGATTTAAGGTTTTAAACTCACAAACATTTGTTTAACAACCTTTTATCGAAAAGTGCGCTTTTAATGAAATCGCATCGGTCGTTGCCAATAGATAGTTATGTGTATCATGCCTTCAACGATGGCTGATTGTGATCGGATTATCACATCGGGAGATTTGAGTGGACTATTGGAATGCTTCTTTGATGACTTGTGATTGCGCTTTCCGATAACATTATCACATCGGAGATTTGCGAATGAGAGCCTTTTAAGTCTATCCTTTAAATAAAGGATGTGACATATTATTTTACATTTGTTTTACAAAAAGGTCTTGGTTGATATTTATATCGAATTGGGTCTTTTCATAAGGACTTTCATGTGTTATGTGGTTAAATCAAAGTTTGTGATTTTTATTGAATTATTGATTTTAACTAAGTCTTAAAATGGGGAGGGTTGTTGTATAGCACAACGGAACCTCCTGCCCAGAAGATAATGTCTCCACATCTTTAATGCATGTATAATTGCTTCTAGCTCAACATCATGCGTCAGATAGTTCTGCTCATGATCATTCAGTTTCTGTGACTCATAGCACACTATCCATCCTTCTTGCATGAGAACTCCACCAAGTCCCCTTTTGCAAGCACATGTACACACAACACACTCTTGGTCTGGATCCACAATCTTTAGCACTGGTGCATGTGTCAACAACTGCTTAAGCTACTCAAAACTATCTTCACATTCTACCATCCATTCAAACTTCTTACCTTTCCACTACAATGATGTGATATGATATGAAATGCGTGAGAAATTCCTGATGAACCTCCTGTAGTAACCTACCAATCCCATAAATGATCTCACCTTATCTACATTCTTAGGAGCTGCCCGTTCCATGATGGCCCTTATCTTTTCTGGATCTACTGTTATTCCTTCCTTGGATATAACATGTCCCTAGTAATGTACCTCAATATGAAATAAGCTGCACTTTCTAAGTTTAGCATATAGTTGATGATCTCTTATCAATCTCAACACTACTGCTAAATGTTCGGCATGTTCCTCCTCATTCTTAGAATATACCAGCATGTCATCAATGAATACAATAACAAACTTGTCCAAATAAGGACGCAACACGCTATTCATCAAACACATGAATGTAGTTGAAGCATTAATTAAACCAAATGGAACAACAACAAACTCATAATGCCAATACATGGTCCTAAACGTAGTCTTGAAGATATCCTCTTCCTTGATGCGTACTTGATGGTATCCCGATCTCAAGTCGATCTTAGAGAACACTGGTTCTCCCTTTAGTTGATCAAATAAATCGTCAATTCTCGGCAAAGGGTACATGTTCTTGATCGTTACTTTGTTCAACTACCTATAATTAAAGCACAATCTAAGAGTACAATCTTTCTTCTTTACGAACAACATTGGTGCCCCCCAAGGTGACACATTGGGTTTGATGTATCCTTTGTCCAACATTTCCTTTAGCTGCAACTTCAACTCTACCAACTCAGGTGTGCTCATCCTATAAGGTGCTTTCGATGTTGGAGCTGCCCCTAGAACCAACTCAATAAAAAAGTCTACCTCTTTGTGAAGTGGCAACTCTGAAATGTCCTCATGAAATCCATCCTGAAACTATTTTAATATTGGGTACCTACTCAACACATCAACATCCTCAAACTCCTTGCCCTTGTCACTGGAAATGTGTATTGCAAACATCACACAACCTTTTTTGCAACTACGCTTAGCCTGCACAGCAGTAACCATCCTCACTAATGTAGGATTCTAATTTCCTTGACAGGTCCTCTTTTCCTCACTATCATCCACAAACTAAATGGCCTTGTCGAAGTAATCCACTTTGGTTTTATGAAGGTATAGCCAATCCATACCCAAAAGCATACTATACGATCCCAATGGAAATACATTCAAATGCAATGTTGTAGGCATACCATTTAAGTCAAATGCACAAGCTCTTACCCAATGGTGAACTTGCTTCTTTGTACCTATAACCACCTGTACCAACCAAGATTTTGCATGCACTTATTTTCTCAACCACACTTATTGACCAGGTCAGGATTAATATAATTATAGCTAGATCTAGGATCAATCAAAACAGAAGCAACTTAATCACAAAGCTTACCATCCATCTCAATGATCTATGCTCGATGATCTGCTTGCATGTTGTCCACAGCTACATAGATCAGAGGAATACTATGACTGACATCACCAATTGTATGTGCTTCCTGAGCACTGTAGATCTGGGTCTACCACCACTTGAATAGTACAGACAAACCCTCTTACAATGATCCTTACCACATATCCAACACTGTAATGGTTCCTTACCACCACCTCTAGCCTATTGCTCTCCATGTCCCTTCTCAGCTACATTGAATCTCTTGTAAGGAACTACATTATTTCCTCACTTTCATCTTGAGTTCTTCCTCACTTTGGTGGCCATTTTCCTTTAGCTCTGTCATTTCTCTTCAAGTCATTTTTATGCTCAACTTTGCACTTCAACTTCTCATAATAATGCTTCAACTTTTGGATGGCCTCCTCCAACAATCTAGGCTCATCGAACTCAATCTAGTCTCGGTATGTAACTGGAAATCCATTGATGAATCTATGAACCTTGGCCTTCTCCTCTCTAAGGTAAGGCACATATCTCAATAGCTCAAAAAATATGCTAGTATACTCCTCATCTGTCATAGAACCCATCCAAAAATCATAAAACTCCTTAGCTCTGTCATCATAATACCTCTCAAACAAGTACTTCTTCTTGAAGAGCCTTTAAAACACATGACAAGTCAAATCATCCTCATGTATGTCCTTGACAGTCTTCATGTATTCCCACCAAATATATGCTTTCCCTTTGAGATTGAAAATGGTTATCCTTGCTTTCATGTTTTCTAAGTAATCATGCAATCTAAAGAATCTCCGCATGCCAAGCAACCAAAACTCCACATCTTCTGATTTCTTCATCTCTCCATCAAAGGTAGGTGGCTTTACCTTCTTTAACTCATCCAACAGGTATCCCCTATCATTCCTCCTATACATATGATAATGATGACGATCATGATGTCTGTCAGAACCAAAACTAGAGTAATACTCGTGTCCAGTACATCTCTTATCCAGAGTGTCCAACAACCTGCCATCTATGATAATGTCAAATCTATTTGACCCTTTTCTACTATGAGACCTGCTACCATATGCCCCATTAGTTCTATCCTCATGTACATGGCTGATCTAAATAGGCCCTTGTCACTGCAAATCTGACAAACTCTGAAGTAATATTGCATTCACCTCTACTTGTTTCTCTTTTACTTGCATGATTTTGTCATTGTCTTCTTTGCAACTCCTTATTTCTTCCTTCAGGCTTCTTAAGGTGTCTTCTAAGTTAGAAGAGTGCCCCACACCACGCTACCCATTTAATTCATATGGAGATTCTATGTAGTCTACCACCTTGCTTTCCATTAGATCTCTTTCCTGCAAGGCATACTATGTCAGCTAAACCAAATCACCATAAACCAACATACCTTAACATACTCAGGGAGGATACCTTGTCTACAAGATCATCAAATCAGTGTGATGCATGTACATCATAGCCATAATAACATATAGACACATATCAATAAGTGCATCAATGCATAACCATCATACTAACTAGGGTCCAGTCATCAATGCAAGGCCATATCAACAATGCATGTTATGACCTCATGCATGACAACAACCATTACTCCAATATACACATTGCCTCATGCAACTATCCACCTGCATAAGCAATGCCTAATCAACTACACATATGCATAACCACATGTAGTCGAGCATAAGCGATCGATTCTTGTAATCAACCTACAAAACTGATGCATGCAATCAAATAACCAAGAATGCAACCCAACATACAAGAATGTAATCAAGATGCATGTAATTGTATAATCAATCATATACTCATGACGGTGCATTCCATAAAATTGACATCAAGTTACTCATGATAACCTTACTTCTACCATGATCAATATGATGTAGTGCAACAAGCACATGGAAAGCAAGTGTGAGAGCCACAAACACAACTGACATGTAGGCATGACCAACACATTCACCATATATGACCCAAAGAGAGCGTAACCATGCTTTGATACCAATCTGTAACACCCCCTCCCAGGTCTACCCAAAGGTACAATGCCAACTGGGGTAAACATGAAGAGAGATTCCACTACAATCAGATTCAACCTCTTATGTCACCTTAAGGAAGTGGAATCGATGAAACATCACATACAGTCATTCAACATCATCAACAGACCCCTTAGGAGACAAGTCAGTCACTTAGACAGTCTATCCTTGAGTCCCAATATTATTATGCATATCTTAGCCCTCAGTCGCTCTCATTCTATGGGCAAGGGAGTGACCAACAACTCAAAGTCACTCTCACAGGCCTGCTTGCCAGTGACTGTGGTACATAATTGGCAGTTATGTGCCAACAACTCCAGGATTTGAGCCACTTTTCTAGATCAGAATCCTAACCTCTTCCCAAAACTTGTTGTAACTTTTAGAAATCATTAAAAACACAATAACAATGTTGATCAATCAAAATCACCCTCAGGACTAGACCTGAGCATCCCCAACCGGGATTGACATTCTATTAAAAACTTGGCATCAATGCAACCTACAAGTCTAGGATACAAGATAGAGTATAAATAACTAAAACAACCTATGAAACATCATCAGAAGGATCACCTACTTCTCCATTGAACTACTACACCATCAATTAGGTCTTGCATCCATCCATTTAACAATTACAAGTAAATACATGAAATAACCATGACATTAACCAGTCACACAACCATGCTTATAACCAACATTAAACCATATAAATATCAGAGATATGATAACCATTAAATCCACATATAAATTAGTGCAAAAGTAAGAGAACTCAGGTTTTATTAACCAGCGGCAAATCCAACCAGGTTTCAAACTTCCACATACCACCTGAACATAGACATGGCTGAACCAAATCTCTCTTTCAGTCAGTCATCCTCATGCCATATTCTAAGCATGAATGTGGGATCTCATAGAACAACCAATCCAAGAACAACCAAGTGAATCCAGAGGTTAAATCACCTCCACCCTCATCAAACTGTGATCACACCAAAACCGTTGCTTTGATCACAATCGAACAAAACATGGAATGCCATTTGGAATCCATCACTATCCTTGAGGAATTTTTTGTCTCCTTATCTCTTAGGCTTTATCGCAATCCAAACCCGAATCACTAGGCCATAAACCAAGACCTCTCCCTCAGGCTTTACCGTATATCCCACCAAAATCGATCAAGGGATTCCTAGGCCTTTGTGAATGAACCTTGAGACCACCTCCGCCCCAGATTCCGGAATCCATCTGACAATTCCAAAGTTCCAAAACCAAAATAAACATCCCAACATACCATGGCATCCGGAAAAAGGATAGGCCAGGATTAAATCCATTGTCATAACCTGACAAGACCATGCCACCGACAACAAGAGAACCATACAGCTACATGCATGTCCAAACTAACTAGGAAATCACACATGCAAAAGGTTACCTGCATGTATTACTGCTGAAGCTACTTGATCCTGATTTCCTTTCCTTGCTCCTTGCTTACTTTTCCTTTCCTTTCCTTGCCTTCCCTTTCCTTTGCTCCAAACTACAGTGCTCCAAGAAAACTCTATGTGACCAAGAGAGTGAGAGACTAAGAGAATAATGATAAAGCTCCAAACTTGAACTTAACAAAAGCCATGAATTGATCCTTAGAAGCCTTTATATGCATGAGGCCTCTAATTTCTTCATTTTCCATTATTTTTCCTTCAATTTCCTCCTCACATGCAACCTCTGACCTTTTGCCTTCCTTTTCACCTAATTTCCTTTATTTTCATAAATAAATGTGCCAAAAATGCCCTTTTGCCTTAGCCTTTGCCAATTTTCCATAGCCAAAACACACATCTAGTGATGCCCACTGGGATATATTTACCCAACATTCAGCTTAGAATAAGTGTCCTTAGTCGTGGACTTATTTTGCCTTCATTAAATTTTATTACATGAACTTGTCAACAGGGTTGTTACACACACCATAATTCAATGGTGAGAAATAGATATATTAACCACAAAATTATCATGGCAGTTACAATTGTGATAAGTTTTTAAAAATGAAGAAAATGATAATAAATTGTTACCTTAACTCTAGATAAAGTAAATGCCATGACTATGAAGTAGTGGTAATTTTTTTTTGGAGGGAGATGTTGCATACATATTTAAATATTTTGTTTCAATTTTATATATAAATTACATATATCTTGTAATTGATTTTTTTTACTTTCCATTCCTTATTTTGTTTGGACATTAAATTTTTTTAAAATACTTTAACATTAAAAATTATTATATATATATATAAAAGTTAATATAAGTTAATATGAATAAATTAGTTAACATAGACATTGAAATAGTCTATTTTACAATCCTATATTTAAATATTTTAAAAAAGTGTATAAATAATACACACTCAAAAATGAAATATAATATTTTTTTACTTTTAATTATTTTATTTCTTAGTATAAAATTATGTTACTTTATATAAATATTCAAATATTTATGCCAATAGGCATTTTCTTTGCGAGCTTGGGGTGAGTAAACACTGTTCACCCCAACCAATCTGAAACCTTCATTTTCGTCGTTTAGTCAAATCAAAATTTGACATGTGAAGAAAGTTGAGTGGAAGTTTCCCTTTGTGTACTTGCTAAAATATCTCCTAACACCTCTGTACCATGGCCTCTACTTGACGCCTCTGTATCGTCATCATTGCTCCACTGATTGTTCACAAGTCAATGTTGTAAGATCGCGGTTCTTTAAAAGAGAGATAGTGTTATCAAATCGTTGCTTAATGACTCTCAAAACATGGGCGAAAGCCTCATTTGCCTCATCCAGGGCCACCATTAGAGAAAGGTAAAGGAGCTTTATGGGTTGTGAAGGGGACAACCCTAAATGGCGAAAGAGTTGAGAATAACAAAGCTTTGGATAGAGGGTTATGTTACAAGTGACTTTCACATTATCCACTAGTTCTTGCAATTCAATAGTGGATAAATCTTCATCCTCAATCAAGGGAAGCCATAGAACACCACAGATTATGATCCCCACGAGAACCAAGAAAGTTGCAGCCATTGCACTGGATGTTTTCCTACTTTTCGTCTCTCATGACATAATATGTAAGCCAAACTATTTGCACTCTTTAAAACAATATAAACAATTCCATAATCCAAAAGATGGCACACTCTGAAATGTCCACCAAATATTTGAGGCCTGGGTATTTGTAGCCCAAGAATTGTTGCACATAATATATCAAAGGATAGACTTTGGGGATTTCATAGGAGCATCCACAAATTGTTGGATGATTGAAAGATATGGAAGATGCTCACAGAACTTGTGAATTTTCTCCTAGTGATGGACCCAACTGATTTACTTCGCCTTCAACGCCAGTTAGCCATTAGCAACACTAGTACTCTTATAGGTGCATATTTCCTTCAGTCTGCCCCCTTCAAAGACCTTACAAATTCATGCAAGAAATTAAGGCATCTCGTGCCCAAAGTCATGGATGTTGAGGATGATCCAAAGGGTGGACCAAGGCTCTAGGAGACAATTATGCATTTGTTTCATTCACATGGACTTCCATCACATGGCACTTCAGGTGCTTATCATGCTACAACAATACGTGTTATGTTGGACTTCCAAGCAATAAAAGCTGGGATGAAAAGGTTTTTCTTCTCATATTAGCAGCTCATAATTGAAGTCATGGGTAGCATTGAAATGAAGGGTCCATCATATCTAGGTGTTTGTGATGCTCAATCTCAGATATATTTTGAACCACCTTATTTCCCTAGTGTGGATGGTGCAAAGACATTTTCGGGTGACTATTGGCACTAAAATTTTACAACTATGGTTGATGATACAATGGAAGATCTACACAAATATATAAATAAATCAAATGGAGTTTACAAGACAAAGAACAACACAATGCACAATTCCTTCAATTCTTCAAAGTATAACCTCAAATTCATGCATACGCTTCTTACATTGGTAGTTTTGAATACTGCACATAGAATTATATTTGATATAAGATTAGACTCATTTTTGTTCAACCCCATCAGCAGGGCTAATTTACATGTTTAGAAAATGATTAAAAGGAACATCGAAGGAAAATAAAAGGAACATGTGGTTGTCATCAGGATCATAGAATTTCACACTCTTGATCGTGTCGAACTCCACTCTGAACAAGTGATATACCTACCATCTTCGATTATAAAGCCATTGCAGTATCACTCAATCCCTACCATTGATCCACTGAAGAATGTAGAGAAAACACGAAAGAGATGGCATGGGCTGGCGTTGATATTGGGGACGACATATGTAATTGGGATACGTGGTGAGTCCCAATATCATTCCCTTGACTAGTTTATAATGGAGTATAGGATGGGGATTAGCCCTTTAAAATTTTGTAAAGATTCAAAAGGTAAGCTTTACTTCAATGTATAAAGTTTGTATCTTATAAAATTTGAGTTTTTATTTTACATGGTTATTAAAGAAAAATATTTAGAGGGTGTTTTGTGATTTTATAGGGTCATTAAAGAATGAAGATTTGTTTTAATTATTAAAGTAATATGTGTGAGGCAACTGAATGCACATATAACTATGGTCTTTTTCCTTTTCATTGCTTCTCGATTTTAGTGTTCCATCCACCAAATTTTATATTTGCAACTCACTGTGAAAGTAGTGGATTGACTATTGCAGGCTTTGAACGAAATTCTTGCAATGATTTTCCTTTAAGGATTTATATAGTTGCCTTAATAATTTGATTTTTATTGCAGATGACAACCACCATAGTCATTTCTTTACTTTCATTGAATAAGACTATGCGACTATTTTTTTTATTGTATGTAAACCAAATTTTTTTTGTGTTCCTTCTATCATCCTTCTTATATCAAGAAAAATTGCTTTATGGGAAGGACACTTATATAATTCTAGCAACATACATCAAAGCTATTGGAAACGTAAAAGAACATCTTATTAGACTTGGACTCATGAAATCCCTACTACTAAAGGGACGCTCTAACCAATTCGCCAAAAACAACAACAAATGCGTCAAAGTATGTGTTGGAAATTTTCTAAATATTAACAACTTATATATACACAATTTGATTAAAGAAACATAAAACACACAATATGTATAAATGCAATAACATCTATCTACATGTAGGAGGGTGAAGGCTACACAAAGTAATCAACAAGAGTGATAGTTGTTATTTATAGGGATAATTTGAATCAATTGGCCGATGTTGATAGTGATCACTGTGGAACATTTATAAGAGAAATAAGGAAGTTGGCACTTTTTTACCTCTAGTTAATCTAATTGAAGAAAATTTACCAAATAAATAATTAAAATAAGGATGAAAATTTACTAAATAAATAATCAAAATAAAGATAAAAAATTACTAAATAAGTAATCAAAATAAAAATAACTATGGAATAAAGTAGTTTTAAAGTAAAGTCTAAAATAAATGCACCATAAAATCATGTAATAAACAACTAAAATAATGAATAAAGATGAAAGTAACATTTTAACTAAAGTCTTATTAGTCAAAATGAAATCGGCAATCAAAATAGTAAAAATCAAAGACAAAACATAAGTGTGAATTTAAAACCCACTTAAATTGAAACTCAATAACGAAATGCACCATTTGACATGAATTTGAGAGGCCTCCTATTTTGGTAAGTGAAATGAATATAACGGAAAAGGAGTGTAAGAGTGTAAGAGTTAGTGCACACTTGTTCATTAAAGTCAATACCCATTTACTGATAAAAAAATATACAATTAAAATTGGAAAACATTTAGAAATATGATTTGTATTCAATTTTATTTTTCGAATTTTTATTATGAAATTAACAATTTATTGAATTCTCACAATATATATAATATTTAACAAAGGAAAAACAAATATAAGAGATATTTTAACAATGAAAAAGGAAAAAAAATATCAATATCATATAATTCTTTGTAAATATATAAATTAAAAATTAAGTGTTAAAAATAATTTTGAATAACTCATTACATTTCCCTATTATAAATAAACTATATAATTTTTTTACAAATAAATATTATTTAAAAAAATTAAAAAAACACAACATAATTTTTAAAAAATAACATTATGATTTATTTATAGTTAGTATGCTAATGAAAACTTTAGGCATGTGGTATTAATAAGCCATGGTATTGCTCCATGATATTGTAAAACACCTTATTTACAGATTAAGAATCACCATAATAAAGTGAGAGAAACTCTGCCAGGTTAAGTAATATACTCATCCATATTATTTGGTAAAATTGTATATAAGATTACTTATATAATATATTTTTGTTTTTTTGTTAATGTATTAGATAAATACTAATTTAAAAAATAAAGTATAATTTTAATTAGTTTTAATGATTTTAAAAGAGATGATAAATATTCTTTCACACAACTATATATTTCTATTAATAAAAAATGTTGTATATGAATATCTTGTTTACAAATCTTTCAGAAGATACATCATGGCCACCAACACACTGAAAGACAACTATATATTACAAACAACTACTTGTAGTCTATTACAAACAATCACCTATTATTAGTCTTGCTTTACTGATAGTCTATTACAAGCAACCACTTGTTAATAGAACATAATAGGCCATAACTCACTATCCAAAAAAGACACTCTACTTTCCTTTTATAAC